>CM070021.1:34913911-34978911 GCA_036247105.1 Cirrhinus mrigala
ATTGTTATTTTTATTTTTATTTTTTTACTGTAAATACTACCTAAACTTACTTTTACAATTAATAATAATTATTTAATAATAATAATAATAATGATAAAAATAATAATTAATTATTGCTTATCTTGAATAGAAATGTCGAAAAAATGATCTTTTTCAGAATGTTCTTCTTTTTTCTTCACATTTTAGTGTTTAATGTGACCTGGACGTGTTCTTGACACGTCTCTTGACTTCGTCTCATTAGTTAAATGGTGTTATTGAGAGAAACTCACACCCCTGCTGGAGTCCAGACTGACTGACGGACGCCGCGGGCCGCAGGTCACACGGTCACACCCTCATTAGTGAAGAGCTTTGACAACAGGTGAAACCCAAACCTCATGTAACGGAGGGTTTTAACGGGGCCGCAGGAGAGCGGCTTTAACCTCTGACCCGTCTGCTTTAGCTCTCTCAATATGTTTCGTGAGATGGTGAACCCGTTGTTGTTCTTTCCTATCGAAGCGACGCTCCTGCGGTCAACATGCTGTAAGTGTTAACGAATGAGTGTAAATGTTCCCACTCGCGCACGCAGGAAGTGATGTCATCGCCGAAGTCGTGCTCCGTTAAGCCTCACCTGAGGGAGCGTGACATTTGAGCGGGTGCGGACGCCCGCGGTGCGGATCCGTGTGACGTGCGAGCGAGTCGATCGGGATTACGCGTCACAGATGTCTGCTGCGTGAATTCAAATGAAAGAAAAAAACACGATCATGTATGAAAACTAAACTGATGCACCATCGACTGATTCATCAATCCAGCCAGTCAGTTTAGAGTTGTCTTGATCATTTCTGCATTTTTGTGTGTTGTAGACATCGGGAGAAAGCAAAACTGTGGATGCACTTTGTGTTTGGCTGTAAAAGTGGTATAAATCTTGCATCTTGACTGCATTTTGATGCATGAGAGCTTTAGAGAAACACGAGCTCTTCAGTCAGATAAAGCCTCTGTCCGTCTCTAGAGCTCTGCTGAAACCATTCATTTATAGCTTTAGGGAGACCAGATGACTACGATTCTAGATGAGTTTGAACTTGGATATGAATTTAACATAAATTGCACTGAAAGCAAAAAAAATCTGCTGACCTGAAATCAGCTTAAGATTTGACAACTGTCAATTGATTTCCAAAAGTAAGTTTGTTTTTATAGACTATGGCCAAAAAACATCAGCATGTAAGTTACTATTATTATTATTTCTGAAATTATGGCCTTGCGCAATAGTGGCTCAATTTACTTCTCATTGTTTGAAGCATCAGATTTGTATTTGTACTGTATTATATTTCCATAATAGCAAAATATTTATTTATTTATTTTTTATTTTTTTTTATCTAATAATAGAAATATGGTCAACCTATCATATTCATGTTCATAATTTATTATGCAAGTTAAAAAAATTATAATATAATATTGTGTAATTTAATATTTAATTATTAGTAATATTAGTATTATTATTTTTTTTATTATTTATTTATTATGAAATTAAAATTTTAATCTAAGTAATTATTTTGAGCAATATACAAATATAATATTGTAATATTCTTAGAAGTAAGATATTATGTTTTATATTGGTAATGTTATTTATCTGTTTTATAATTAATAATTTATTATATGCAAATTAATACATTATAAAATATTATAATATTTTAAATAGTATTAATATAATATTCATATTTATTTATACAATACCCCCAAATAATATTGTTACAACAAATGTGTTCAATTTGCTTCTCATTGTTATGAGGAAGCGACAGATTTGTATTTGTATTTTTTATTTAATAATAAAAATATGGTCATCCAGTCATTCATATTTATAATTTATAATGCAAGTAAAAAATACATTTATAATATAATAAATATATCATTAATGTATTATTATTATTATTATTATTATTATTTTATATTTATTATATGTACATAATTCCAATTTTAATATAAATTATTATTATTTTGAGTAATATAAAAATATATTTAATGTTGTAATATTATTATTAGTAAGATATTATTCATGACATTTATATATTTATACATATTATTTATTCGTTTTATAATTAATAATTTATTATATGCAAATAAATATAATATAATGTTAATATAATATTCCTATTTATTTATACAATACCCCAGTAGCAATCAGATATTTTATAAAATAATATTGTTACAACAAATTTGTTCAATCTGTGACAGATTTGTATTTGTATTATTCACCTTTTTTTTTTTTTTTAGTTAATTTAATAATAAAAATATGCTCATCCAGTCATTCGTATTTATAATTTATTATGCAAGTAAAAAAATACATTTAGAATATAATTAATATAATATAATTAATTTATTATTATTATTATTATTATTATTATTATTATTATTATATATTTAATATTTATTATATGTACATAATTCCAATTTTAATATAAATAATTATTATTTTGAGCAATACAAAAATATAATTATTGTAATATTATTAGTAGTAAGATATTGTTCATTACATTTTATATTTATAATACATATTATAATATTTATTTGTTTTATAATTATGCAAATAAACATAATATAATATTCATATTTATTTATACAATACCCCAGTAGCAATCAAATATTTTATGGAGCCGAAATAATATTGTCACAACAAATGTTTTCAATTTGCTTCTTGTTATGAGGAAGCAACAGATTTGTATTGTGTATATCTGTATTAGAGCAGAATACTTTTTATATTTAATAATAATAATAAAAAAAACCATCTGGTCACCCTATCTTTCTATATCTATATTTATATATGTCTATTAATTTTTTTTTTTTTTTTTTAATCAGTATATAGGTCTGTATTTATATATTATTATAGTTTATGTAAATAAAATTATTATTATTATTAAATAAAGTTAATATTTTATTGATATAATCTTTATAATAATGTATATTTATGACATATATTTTATATGACTTATGTATATAATAGATATTTTAGGACGTCCCGCAGCAGTGTTTTGTTCTCCAGGGCAGTAGGTGTCAGTAGTGAGCCGCTCATCCTCTCTTCCCCACAGTGGCGGGCGACAGGTTGCGTGTGGACTGGAGCCCGAGGAGTTCCTACTCCGACCTGGCGCTCTTGGGCAACACGCGGACCAGTTTGGCGCACGGCCTGGGCGCGACATTTGGGCGCTCGGACCGTTACCTCAAGGTGCCAAAGTTCCCTCTCAATCTGTTCCATGTCCATTTTTACTTCACAGCGTCCGGAAACGGCGCTCGCACTTTGCTTCCTTTCCTGTCACAGCGTCTCTGCGGCTCCTAAAAAAAGTCTTAAAGTGACAGTTCACCCAAACTTGCTGTTAGTTTACTCACCCTCAGGCCAGATATAGATTAGTTGTGTTCTTTTTTTTTTTGTTTTTTTGTTTTTTGTTTTCTTTTAGTTGAGGTCTTATGAATCGAAATGATCTGTATGTGCAAGAAACTCTCTTCAAAATTTGGTTTGATCAAATTTGAGGCCATAAAAAGTCTAAAATATAGGGATCGCTGTGATACAAATGTTATTATAAAACTTCAAAAGGCTGTGATTCAACTAAATAAATGAGCGCTGCATGTTTTAAAGTCAAATTGTGTAGCCATAGCATAGTAATTTCAAAATAAGAGTCCTGGTGCTCATTATGCATAAAATCTTCCTTTTTTTTGGTTGTTATTTGTATTTTGGTTCAATATTTCTCATCTTTTTGAATGAGTAGCTGGAAGTAGTAACGCATATCCATTTCAAAATAAGAGTCCTGGTGTATTTTGGGTTTGTTTTAGATTAAAAGTCCATCATTATGCATAACATCTTTTTTAGTTTGGTTAATATTGGTCCATTGGTTCACATAATTTTCATCTTTTCGAATGAGCCACTGGAAGTAGTAAAGTGTGGACATTTCAAAATAAGAGTCCTTCTTTATTTCGGGCTTGTTTATGATTTAAAGTCAATCATTATGCTTAAATTATTTTAGCTTGGTTATTATAGGGATTTTGGTTCCCATATTTCTCATATTTTTGAATGAGCAGCCGGAAGTAGAAGATAATATACATTTCAAAATAAGAGTCCTGGTGTATTTTGGTCTTGTTTATGATTAGAAGTCCATCATTATGCTTACATTATTTTATTTTTATATATTTTTTAAATGAGCAGCTGAAGTAGTAAAGCATAGACATTTTAAAATAAGAGTTCCAGTGTGTTTTGGGCTTTGTTGTTGATTAAAAGTCCATCATTATGGATAAAATCTTATTAGTTTGATTATTATTGGTTTTTTGGTACACATTTATCATCTTTT
Source organism: Cirrhinus mrigala (assembly GCA_036247105.1). Lineage (NCBI taxonomy): Eukaryota > Metazoa > Chordata > Actinopteri > Cypriniformes > Cyprinidae > Cirrhinus > Cirrhinus mrigala. The sequence continues at coordinate 34,918,216 of CM070021.1, forward strand.
TGAATGCACAGCCGGAAGTAGTAAAGCATAGACATTTCAAAATAAGTGTCCTTATGTATTTTGGAGTTTATAATTAATTTATTATTTTATATATATATATATCTTTTTGAACATGCAACTGGAATTAGTAAACCATATATATTTCAAAATAAGAGTCCCAGTGTATTTTTTTTTTTTTGGCTATTATTGTTATTAGTTTTGAGTTAGTTATTAGTTTAGTATTTTTGAATGAGCAGCTGAAGTAATAAAGTGTAGACATTTCAAAATAAGAGCCCCAGTTTATTTCAGGCTTGTTCATTTTGCATTTTTTTTTTTTTTTTTTTTTTTTTTTAAGTTTGGTTATTATTGGTATTTTGGTTCCCATATTTTTTTTTGACTGGGCAGCTGAAGTAGAGAAGAATATACGTTTCAAAATAAGAGTAAGTGTATTTTGGGATTGTTTTTGAAAACCAGTCATTATGCTTACTTTATTTTATTTTTATTTTATATTTTATTTTGTTATTGGTATTAGTTTGGTTATTATTGCCATTAGTTTGGTTATTATTCCCATATTTCTCATATTTTTGAATGAGCAGCTGAAGTAGTAAAGCACAGACATTTCAAAATAAGAGTCCCAGTGTATTTCAGGCTTGTTTATGATTTAAAAGTCCCTCATTTTGCACAAAATCTTTTTAGTTTGGTAATTATTGGTATTTTGATTCCCATATTTCTCATCTTTTTGAATGAGCAGCCAGAAGTAGTAGAGAATAGTCATTTCAAAATAAGAGTCCTGTTGAATTTCAGGCTTGTTTATGATTAAAAGTCCCTCATTATACATAAAATCTTTTTTTTTCCCTGGCTATTATTGGTATTGTGGTCACACGGTAAACAGTATCTGGCGTTTAAATGAACATAAACACTTGTATCTACTCTCTAGGTCAAGAAAGAATAAGAACTTTATTTAACATAGATTTTATTTCCACAGTAATCTTTTTATTGCCTTACTTTCTAACACATCTTGAGTATTTAAACTTGCAGTTATCAACTTGTGGCTGAATGTACTGCAGTCTGTTTAATTAAGTATTTGAATTTGAGATACTTGATTTAATTTGAGATTGCATGAGTTTGTTCTGTAGCTGCTTTCAGTATTAATTTTGTTCTCTTAAAACTCTCTTAAATTTGATTTCTAAACTCTGCAGAAGCCCTGCATTATTAGAAAGTGGGCCACGGATCCTGCTTCTGCCGTCTCGCTCCGAGGCCTGCCATTCACAAGCTATTTCTGTCATCATTACATGGTTAGCGGTCGAGGAAGCCTACATTCACATAACGGCACGTCTTCCAAACGTCCTCACTTGTGGTTGCGCCGCGACATGAAGAAAGTCAAACGCTGTCGAGCGCTTCTGTCAGATCGCAGCTGATTAGGAGTTTCCGACTCGACTGCGATTTAGCTTTCGGAGCAGAAAATGCTCTTCTCAGCTTTTCTCGGATTGATAATGACCTAATTAACCCGAGCGGCCAACTCGTTAGCGACCCAATTGCGCTAGACTCGGTTCCTCGCTCTGAGTTTCATTAAATGTTCACTAGTTAGTTTTTTAATCACTGACGAGTCATTCTGAGTAATTAGCAATTAGTTCTTAATGTGGTTTTCAAACACGGAATCCGGCGCTAATGTGTTTTGCCTTTGACTTCATGTCGTTAAAGTGCCTCTCTACAGTGAGTAAATCCACGGGACGTCTTTAGAGTTTCAGCGTGAAAAACTTCTCTTTTCTGTTGTATAGTCCTGGATTTGAGATTTTGTTTGACTATGACACTGATCTGCCGTTTTTATCTGATCTTGGTTGTAAATTTCAAGTTCATGATGCAATACTGTGAATTTCAGTTTTGTAAATTGTCACTCATTTGACCCAAGATGGGATAATGTAGACTAAATCCAAATTGAATCCATGCATAGAAGTAATGTACCGATTCATATTTGTTGATGTTTCTGTTTAGTTTCTTTTAGAGTTTGTTGAAATATTAATTTATACTCATAAATTATTCTCATAAATTATTATCATAATTTAATCATTATTAATAATATATTTTTAACAATCATTTTAATTGTATTTTTAAAATATTTTATATAGTTTAAATTTATTACATTTTAAATTACATTTTTTTTTTTATACATTTTGTAAATTATATAAATATTTTTTTTTACTTTTTACATGTTTACATTTTTTTCAAATGCATTTTACTTAAATGTATTTTTTTATTTTTTATTTTATATAGTTTAAATTTATTACATTTTAAATGACATTATTATACATTGTGTGTATATATATATACTTTTTTCAAATGCATTTTTAATTCCTTTTTTTTTATTTTTTTTTTTTTTAGAATTATAAATGTATGTAATTAAGATGGGGAAAATGTCAACTAAATCTAAATGCCAAATTGATTCCATGCCTTAAAATTAAATTTAAGCACAAAATAAATATAAATGTCTATAAATGTATTTAATTATAAATTAAATTATTTAAAAAATGATTACTTTTTCAAATTTTTATGTATATGTATTTATTTAAATAATTTTTTTATTTAATTATAATTGTATTTAATTATTAAGTTATTAATTATGTGCATTTAGTGTTGTTTTTAGCATTGTCTTTTCTTACCAGACCTACAACCCACTAGTAGAGAACTACTAATCTGAGGTATTACTGTTAACTAAAACTATAACTAAAGCCATTAAACATTTTTATTACTTAAAATAAAATAAACATTAACCGAAATTAAATATAAAAACCTTAAACTATTTCAGTTATTTGCAATTACAATAAAAATTAAATTAAAATTTAAATAAAAAAAAAATATTACATCAAATTAAATAAACAAAAAATGTAAATAAAAGCTAACAATATTACAAAAAAATCTAAATCAAAATTTAAAAATGAGAAAAATGAAATTTAAAACAAACTATAACAGTATATCAGTGATACTAAAACAATGCCACTGATATAAATAGTCAGTAGTGACATAAATAATACTACAGTATATAAAATATAAACGCTGTACAATGATGCTGCAACACAGGAGGATCTCAGAGGGGATCGCAGGTCTCATGAGAGAGAGCGAGACAGGTGTCATGATAGGGAATGTGTGCTGTGTGTAATCCAGGCTGTTTGTGCGTGTGTGTGTGTGTAATGTGCAGATTGCATGTGTGTTCATGAGAGAGAGAGACAGTAACCCTGATCAAACGTGCTGCATGTGACGTCATTGAGCATCCAGCCCGCCGTATCCTTGGAGAAATCGTTCCATGGTGACTGGTTGCTATAGAAATGCTCGTTTCCTTCCAAGTTCCAGCGGAATAGCGGGGTGGGAGCGCGACGTGGCATGTCGCTGACGACCGACTCAATGGAGAAGCTTTTGTTCCTGTGTGGAGCGAGCGGAGAGCCGGTATCACTGCTTAATATTCATCATTGTATGTGTGTTTGGGAATGCAGTGGATCACGTCTTTGCCTGTTTGCTGTGCTGAAGCGCGGAAGCCGTCGATCGCTGTCTGATGCTCTGATGATGAGATGTGTGTGTATTCCAGCCTCACAGACAGACTGACAGATGAGGCTCCTGATGTCAGCTGCTCCTGTTCAGCGTGCTCATATTTAATTACTGTGTTTGCTGTTGTAAAACCTGTGGATCTGTGTGTGTCTCTGTGTGTTTGTGTGTGTGTCTCTGTTCAGAGGGTTGGTTTGCATGCAAATAGAGAAGTCGAGATTCAGTCTGACAATGTACTAGTGTAGAATAGTCTATTCTGATTGGATGTGTAGTCTGCTTTAAACAGTCTAGTCTAGTCAACTTTGATCTGCTCTATTCTGTTTTGTTTTATTCCATTTTTTTCCCCTACTTTATTTTCCATTCTGTTTGACTCTGCTGTACTCCTATTCAATTTCCACTGATGTCCTTCTATTATATTATGTCTTATGGTCTATTATTTTCTATTCTTTTCTGCTCCACTGTACTCCTGTCCATTTAGTTTTGTTTTACTGGATTTAAGTCATTATATTATATAATATTCTTCTATTATTGTTGTATTATTTTAATCTAGGCTAATCTGCTCTATTCTATTTCACTGTATTAATCTATTCTCACCATCTATCCTCGACTGTTATTTACTACTGCACTGTGGTCCTTTTATTCTATTCTATTCTATTCTATTCTATTCTACTGTTCTATTTTACTCCACTCTTCTCACCTATTCTCACCATCTATTCAAGACTGTTATTTTGTACTGCACTGTGGACCTTCTATTATGTTCTGTTCTATTCTATTATATTCTATTCTGCTCTGTACTACTGTTTTGTTATACTCCACTGTACTCATCTATTCTCACCATCTATTCAAAACTGTTATATTGTACTGTATTCTATTCTATTCTATTCTTTTCTATTCTATTCTATTCTTTTCAATTCTGTTGTTCTATTACAGACCACTGTACTCATCTGTTCTCAGCATCTACTCTACTACATCAACTGTTATTTTCTGCTTCACTGCGGTCCTTCTATTCTATTCTATTCTATTCTATTCTATTCTATTCTATTCTATTCTATTCTATTCTGGTTTATTTTATTCCTTTCTACTGCTATTTTCTCCATCTAGGCTAGATTGACATTTTCTGTTCTACTGCTTTTAAGTTCTGCATTCTATTCTATTCTATTCTATTTTTATTCTATTCTATTCTATTTCATTCTACTGTTCTGTTTTACACCACTATACACATCTGTTTTCAGCATCTGTTCTAAACTTTTATTTTCTACTGCACTACAGTCCTTCTATTCTATTCTATTCTGGTTTATTTTATTTCTTTCTAGCACCATTTTCTCAAATCTAGGCTAGAATGACATTTTCTGTTGTACTGCTTTGAAGTTCTGCATTCTAGTCTGTTCCATTCTTTTTTTATTCTGTTGAGCTTTGGTTTATTTTATTACCTTTATACTACTATCTTCTCCACCTAGGCTAGACTGGCTAGACTTCTGCTGCACTGAGGATCTGCATTCTATTCTATTCTATTCTATTCTATTCTATTCTATTCTACACCACTATACTCTTTGTTCTCAGCATCTATTCTAGGCTGTTATTTTCTACTGCACTGCAGTCATTCTATTCTATTCTATTCTATTCTATTCTATTCTATTCTGTTCTACCGTTCTATTTTACACCACTATACTCCTCTGTTCTCAGCATATATTGTAGGCTGTTATTTTCTACTGCACTGCAATCCTTCTATTCTATTCTATTCTATTCTATTCTATTCTATTCTATTCTATTCTATTCTATCCTATTCTATTCTATTCTATTCTTGTTTATTTTATTTCTTTCTAGCACCATTTTCTCCATCTAGGCTAGATTGACATTTTATGTTCTAGTGCTTTGAAGTTCTGCATTCTGTTCCATTCTATTTCACTGTTCTATTTTACACCACTATACTCATCTGTTCTCAGCATCTGTTCTAGACCGTTATTTTCTATTGCACTGTGGTCCGTCTATTCTATTCTATTCTATTCTATTCTATTCTATTCTATTCTGGTTTATTTTATTCCCTTCTAGCACCATTTTCTCCATCTAGGTTAGATTGACATTTTCTGTTCTACTGCTTTTAAGTTCTGCATTCTTTTCTATTCTATTTAGCTTTGGTCTATTTTATTCCCATCTACTACTATTTTCTCCACCTAGGCTAGACTGGTGTAGGCTAGACCTGTACTGCTATTCTATTATTCTATTCTACTCTATTATTCTATTCTCTAGTGAGTGTCTTGGCTGTGGTCGATATCACTGTTAACAGGTAACAGGTCATCAGCTGTAGTTTTAGCAAATGAGATGACTGTAAAATGGCAAAGCTTCTTTACCAGACTCCTGCTACACAACGCTCATTGAATTTGCACCGTTCTCCGGGGCTTGAGCTCTTTAGGGACTGAATCTCAGCTCCGTGTTCAGTAGGGCAGTAGGCGACACACTGTGTGTGTGTGTGTGTGTGTGAACGCCAGCGAAGTGTAATGCTGTTATTTCCTCCAGCTCATGTAGGGAATTATCAGCATGTATGTCGTGAGCTCATGGGGATCACGTGCTTTTTATTTCAATAGGTATCTGTTGTTATTTTGCTGCCCGCTCCACTAACTGTGCCATGACGTGTTGGCTAATGCGTTTATCCTCGTGAGTAACCTCATACGTGCTCAGGAGGGTTCAAACATGCCAGGTGCACGTGTCGTCACTTGTCCCCTGTGGTTACTAAAGACTGAAACACATGTGGGCTTACATACACATAGGCGCTGTAACCTGCTGTACAGTCTGATGAGACGTGAAGGTCTTGAAAAGCAGCTTTGCTCTTGAGGGATTCTCACTCTGAGGCCAAGTTTTGCTGAAATATCAACAACCTGTTACTAGTGCTTAGTGTTGAAGGTTTCACATCACTAAGTCCTGAAGTTAAGTGTGTGAGTGCAGCGTTTATGATTGCACTAGTGAATATTCATAATATACATTGCCAGGTCTATTAGAAAGCTAGATTAGAAAACAAACTTGAGAAAAGAAGAAATGAAGAAATGCAGAAATTGTTGTTTAAATGAAACGAGACCCCTTTTTTTTTTTTTTTTTTAAAGCTTTTGCTCAATGTTTTTTTTTTCTTCTTCAGGTAAATGTTGAGGACAGCAGCGACATGTTACCTAAATCCAGACGAGCTCTCACCATTCAAGAGATCGCAGCACTGGCGAGATCTTCACTTCACGGTAAAGATTGCAGCTCTCTCACTGACTTCTGTTAATTGCATTGAAAATAATTGTGATTCTCTGCCTAAACCCTACTGCTTGTGTACTGATTTAAATATTTACATGTTTATTTACAAGAATACTTGCAATTAATAAATTACACTACCATTACCACCTCCAAAAATTATTTTTCGAAGTTGTAAAGTGTATTTCAGTGTTTCTACTTCAACATTTCATGTTTAATTCTATGTGTTTCTTGCCGTTTCTTTGTAATTAATTGAATTAGTGATTTCTGAGTGAAAATTGTTTCTACATCAAATTCAGTTGCAGACCACATACTGATTAGTGTTAATCAATAGTCAAATATCTGTTTAGTTTATTTTTAGCTGCTGTTGTAGGTGATGCTACTTTTTATAACCTTGTCAATAGTTAAAATGCATTGATTTCATGCAGATTAATGGTAATGTAAACCGAACCTCCAATAATTGTTTAGGTTATTTTAGGCTGCTGTTGTAAGTGATGTAACTTTTTATTACCTTGTCAATATTTAGGACAGTCATTTTAAGCTGATTTAATGTTAACCAATAGCACGAATATCTAATTTAGTCTTGTATCTATTTAGTTTATTTTAGGCTGATGCTGTGGGAGATGCACCTTTTTTTAAAAAAACCTTGTCAATAGTAAAAACACAATATTTTAATGCTGATTAACGTTAATGTTAACCAATAGTCAAATATCCATTTAGTTTAACAATAGACAAAAATCTATTTAGTTATTTCAGGCTGCCATTGTGGATGGTGCATATTTTAAATCATTCTCTACGGTATTGATTTAAGTTACAGAAATTTAAGTTTTATAACCTTGTCAGTAGTTAAAATGACTTTCACGCAGATTCATGTTGATGTTAACCGAAAGTCAAATATCTATTTAGTTTAATTTAGGTTCCTGTTGTAGTTAATGCACCTTTTTTAAAACCTTCTCAATAGTTAACGCCGTAACTTAAAACTGATTAATGGTAGTGTAATAAAAGTTACAGCAATAATGGCAAATAACAATAGATTTGAACATGAAGCGTCTCTATTGAGATGCTGTATTGTTCTCAGGTCATTTGGTCTCCACAAAGATCACAAAACCTGACCCTCACACACACTCACGCATTGAATAAAAGAGCTCGCAGCTCACTAAATCTTCACAGTAAACACACACACACACAGTTTCATTGCATGTGACGAGTCCTTTGTGTCATACTGATTGAAAGCATGACAGTGACCTGGATTATTCCTCATGTATTATGCAGCATTTGGGTCACTGACCCCTGTGTCTCTGTGTGTGTGTTTAGGTATCTCGCAGGTGGTCAAAGATCATGTGACGAAGCCCACGGCGATGGCGCAGGGCCGCGTGGCTCACCTGATCGAGTGGAAAGGCTGGTGTAAACCTACCGACACGCCCAGCGCCCTCGAGTCACACCTCACGTCATACTCGCATCTGTCCGAGGGCGAGCAGGAGGCGCGTTTCGCTGCAGGTCAGTGACTGCCGAAGAGCAAGTGCTTATTTAATCAGTTCTAGTAGTTTAGGCGTGTCACCATATCAAAAGCTTTTATCTTGGTATATAGTATTGAATTACATTACAGAAACATAAGTTTTGTCTTCTTAGTAACAAGTTGATTAACTTTTTTTCATACAACAAATAATGTTTTGTGTGTTGTTTTATTGCATTTAATTTTAAGGCAAAGACACTACAGGTGAAAATTGTAAAAATTAAACTGATATCACCATACTTTCCCAGATGATTAATTACTATAAAAATAGGACATTTTTTTGTTTTACAAGTTTTCTGAAATTTTATAGTTAAATGCACATATGAGGCATTATCTGTTTAAATATGCACTAATTTGCGTACATTTCCAGATAATAAATCTGAACGTTGGATAAAGCCGGGTTCAAAATTCTTGTTTTATTTTGTTGTCATATTGGAGTTAAAGGTTTTTACTGTGGAGATATTGGATTTCTCTTTTTATCACTCCATAAATCAGAAAATACTGTCAACAGACAGAAAAAAAGTAAAAGGAGTAAAGGTTCTATAAACGAGTGTGAATGATATATGAACAAACCCTCAGTAAAAAAAAAAAAAAAACATCAGAATATAAATAGGAATAAAAGTTTTGGTGTATGTAAGTGTTGCTGAAGTGGAAAAACAAATTCATTTTGAGAAAATGGCCTTTAAAGTTATATATTGTAATTGGAAACTTCAAACACAAATAGATAAAGTGCAAAAATAAAACCAGGCAAATCATATATGAGCAAACCGTTCAGTAAAAACGTTCAGAATATAAGTAGGAATAAACCTCAGCTTTTTGGTGTATGTAAGTGCTGCTGAAGTGGAGAAACAAATTCATTTTGACAAAACGGCCTTTAAAGTTATATATTGTAATTAATATCTACAAATGCAAATAAAGTGCAAAAATAAAACCACCCAAATGATATATGAACAAATCCTTCAGTACAAATGTTCAGAATATATAGAGGAATAAAACTCTAAGTTTTGGTGTGTGTGAGTCCTGCTGAAGTGGAGAAAAAACTTTTAAAGCTAAGGATTATTGAAATCTACAGGCGCAAATAGATAAAAGTGCAAAAATAAAACCACGCAAATGATATATGAACAAACCCCTCTGTAAAAATTTACAGAATATAGAGAGGAATAGAACTCTAAGTTTTGGTGTGTGTAAGTGCTGCTGAAGTGGAGAAAAAACTTTTAAAGATAAGGATTGTTATTGAAATCTACTGGCACAAATAGATAAAGTGCAATAAAATAAACACTTAAATGTGTATTTGTGATGTTTTCTTTCTACTAGTCATAAAAAGCATGTTATGAAAAGCCAAACAGCCCAAAAATCTCAAAATTGACCAGAGCATGAAAAAAAAAAAAACACAATGTTTCTGACTGTAGTATCTTGCCTTTAAAATGAAAAAGTAAACAGATGTTTCAAACAACTTGAACTGCAGAAACACAACTATAGATAATAATAAAGAAACAGAGCATTTTCAGTTATATGAGATAATAAATCCTGTTGCACTGACCTCCCTAACAAACCACACAACCCAGTTTGACTGATGGAGAAATAACTCTCGAGAGTTCCTTCAATTAAGTAATCAGACTAATGATCGAATTCATGAGTTGTCGGTTTATGTTTGCTTAACGATTCCACTTCCTGAACAATTCTTTAAGCGTCTCCCAACCATGCCTCTGACCTTTTCTTAAAATGAGGAAGAGGTGATGCAGGAGCCCGTCTGTCCTCTGAAGGTTACTTTCTGTTGCTCTTGGTGTGACGAAGCGTTTTTTCCTGCAACGACATGACGATTTATGGGCTGAACCTGAGAGGAATTCATTCATGGCTCTCTCTCTCTCTCTTTCTCTGTCAATGTCGCAGGATTGTCCTTTTCAAACAGTGACTAAGTATTCATGTCATTTTGTTTGTGTGTGTGAGGATTGTTCACTTACAGCTGAGGTTTGTGAATGTCCTTGTGAATGTGTGTGTCTGTGTGTATTTACTGTCCATTTTGCAGAAACACACTCGGTGACTCTGTGGATAAAATCGAACTCTAGGAAATTTGCCAAAACTCTGTGTGAGTGTGTTTGCTGACCAAGCCCTCAGCGAAGGGTAAAGGATGAATGGAAGGATGAATCTATGAATTAATGCAAGCAAAGCTGCGAGAGAGAGAGAGAGAGAGAGACAGAGACTCAAACTATATTCAGAACTTCTGACTCGACCAATGATGTCTGGGGGATGTTTGGGGGCGGGACTATCTGTTTGACTGACTAATGATAGATTTAGATAAGGTTTTGATACTCTGATTATTTTGCATTTTTGCACCAAAATAGTTTATTCCTTATAATTCATTAATTACACATTTCCATGCTGGTTCATGCTGGTTTAATGCTGGTCAATCAGGTCTTTTTGTTGCAGCTGGTTAAGATTGGTTGTATTTTATTTTGCACTTATTGAGATTTAATTGTACCACAAAACCAGTCTTGAGTAGCACAGGTATATTTGTAGCAATAGCAAAAAATACATAGTATGGGTCAAAATGATTGATTTTTCTTTTATGTCAAAAATCATTAGGATATTAAGTAAAGATCATGTTCCATGAAGATAAGTTGTAAATTTCCTACTGTAAATATATCAAAGCTTAATTTGATTAGTAATATGCATTGCTAAGAACTTCATTTGGACATTTATTTTATTTTATTTTTATTTTTTTATTTTATTTTTGTACAATTTCTATTTTGTTTTGCACCTATTAATATTTTAATTATTTTACTTTGTATTTTATTTTTTATTTTGCACCTATTGAGATTTAAATTTTGTTTTATTTTATTGAATTTTATTAGCATTTTGTTTTGCAGAGATTGTACAGTAATTATTTTGCTTTATTGTAATTATTATATTTTGCACCTATTGTAATTTTGCTTAATTGTAATTTATTTTTTGTTTTGCACTTATTATTGCACTGATTTTAATAATTTTGCTTTGTTTTATTGTCTTTTTTATAACTGCATTTAATTTAAGTGCATTTATATATATATATATATATAATATATAAAATATTTTGTACCTATTGAGATTGTAATTTGTTATTTTGCTGTTATATTTTATTTTGCACCTATTTTTATTGTTTATGTCTCAGCTTGCACTATTTTTCATTTATTTTATTGTACATATTTTGCAGTTCCTCACTGTATGCAGATATGCTGCAAGTGCATCTGTGGTACATTTAAAAAAAAAAAAAACAAAAAAAAAAAATCTTTGTGTCCAGTCAATAAAGTGAGAAACCGAGAGAGCTTTAATTAGCTAATTGGCTCTCAAACCCACTCACCACATGCTGTATGTGAGCGCGTCTAAACAGAGCTGTGTGTGTGTGCGTGACATGAGGTTCTTAGCAGTCCTGAGGTCACTTCCTGTCTCGTTGAAGGCAATGCTGTGACGTCATCATCGCATATCTAGGCAATGTTCTGTTTCAGAAGACCTGTCAATCAAATGTGGGTTCTATGTGGCAACCAATAAGAATTCTTTCATCCATATGATGTGTGAAATAATGTCATTAATTGTGTGTATTTTTATCAGGAGTGGCAGAACAGTTCGCCATCGCAGAGGCAAAGCTTCGTGCCTGGTCTTCAGTGGACGGTGACGAGTCTAATGACGATTCTTATGACGAAGACTTTCTACCTGCAAATGAGCCCGTTACACAGAGCACAGGTACACAAATACATTATAACTAAATAAGTAAGTAAATAAATAAATAAATAAATATTTTATTGTTATTATTATTATTATTATTATTATTATTATTATTATTATTATTATAAGTTATAATAAATTGTTTATAATGCAACATAATAAGTATATATATGTAAAATATTTTTTATATTTTTCTTCTTATTTATTTATTTATTTATTATTATTATTTATTAATTTATTTTTAAGTTCATTTATTCATAGGTAAGCGAAAACAAGAGATCACACGTCATTCTTCTCAAAACATTATTATTGTGTCAGGACAGATATAATTGCTGCATCTCAGTATATTAGTTCTTTCTTCCGTTTTTTGATCTATTTTTCTTTTTCTCTCCCCATCAAACTAAACGCAGAAATGCAGCTCAGACATTATTGTTCTAGTGCCCTACTTTCATTCAGAAAACATCTCTCTCTCGCTCTCTCGCTCTCGTTTTGCTCTCCGGCGCTATTTGATATCCCAGCATTCATTTCTCTTGCAAGTTTAATGTGTTCTGCTGCGGCAGACCGTAGAGAGAGAGTGAAGGGAGTGAAGCTGAACCGCATCCAGCTCGTCTCTTTATACAGATACAGTTTGCAGGTTTACAGCGTGTTCTAACCAGATGCGTTACGACGCGCTTCCAGCGCCAATTAACTGTTAAAGGCCAAACGCTGCTGCGGTGCAACGCTCACAGACAATCAGGACATATTTGATCTTTGATATATAACCACCGTTCTGGAAAAGAGAAACTCTCAGCCAAATGATGGTGAACGGGAGAAACACTGAAGTAACTGTCATGATATTTTCCATTAGAATTAAATAATAAAGCATCTTATATAGTTTATGCCAATTATATTTATGTATACTTTTTACATCAAAACATAAATATGTAATCATTTTAGATTTATAATGTTTTTTTTTTTCTTGGTGTTTATTTTACATTTTACATATTTATTAATTTGTTAGTTCATTCATTAATTTATTAGTTTATATATTATTACTACTTATTTTCTAGATGGATAGATAAATCAATAGATTGACAGATAGGTAGGTAAATTAATAATTATTAAATATATCTTGTTATAAATTAATTAGTTATATATTAATAAAAAAATATTTATACACACAAATTATATATATATATTAAAATATATTATATTATATAATATATACACTAATTATGTGGATATATATATAATTATTATTTTTTTTTTAAATAGTAAATAAATAAATCAGTGAATGAATGAATAAATAAATAAAAGGTAAAAAAACAAACAAAAAATGTATAAATGTATTCTTTTAAAATATATATAGTATAATATAATATAATATAATATATAATATTTAATATATAAAATCAATATATTTTCTTGTTTTTTTTTTACTTTATGTGTGTGTGTGTGTGTGTGTATGTGTGTATGTGTATGTATGTATATGTGTGTATGTTAGACAGATAAGTAAATTAATAATTATATATTATTATATATTATATTATTATTATGTATTATTATTTGTACACATACAAAAATTGTGTATGGAGATATAATTGTATTTATAGAATTCATTTAAAATAAATAAATAAAGAAAGAACGAAATAAGCAAATTCATGAACAAATAAATAAATAAATACGTTTTAAACTAACAAATATATAAAAAAACAAATATTTCGTATTTAAGATATAGATAGATATAGATTACATAAAAAAATATTTTAATATTATATATATTTATATATACAGTATATTTATTTATATATGAGTTCAGATGCAAAACCAGCTAAAAGCCATCTCGGTCAAAAATGAGATAATGATACTGAGTGAATGCTCTCGACACATATTACACGTCCATCAAACACTCTTGCTTCAAATTATATATATATATATATATATATATATTTTTTTTTTAATATTTTTTTTTTTTTTACCTAAAACATGTATACTATTTTGTTGTTGTTGTTGTTTTTCCTAGAACATTTTTAATGAGATTAAAACAAGAAAAAAAAAAACAATTTGTCAGCTGGGTGAGGAAAAACACACTAAAAATTGATGAACTGTCTTGCTATGTTGCTTCTAAAGTAAATTTATCTTGTTTTCTGGTTTAAAAAAAAAAAAAATTGTAAGCACATTGATTAAATTATTGATTTGCTGCAGCGTTCTGATTCTAACACGCCTGTGGTCTCCTCTCAGATCTGTCCTCGTACCCTCACTACCTGCGGGATCTCCTGCACACTCAGGTGTGTCAGGCTCACCTGCGGGGGCGTGGCCTGTGCGAGGCCGAGAGCGGCGTAGGCGCTGACCTGTCGCCTCCCGTGGGGTCGCCGGGGTCGCCGTCAGACACGCTCTGCTCCAGCATGTGCAGTTTGGACGAGAGACACCCGCTGCTGCGGGACCTCGGGCGTCACGCGGACGCGCCTGCCGCCGACCTCACCGCCAAGATCCTCGGCGCTCTTCAGGGAGGGGAGGAGCTACTGTTAGCCCGCCTACACAGGGCGGGGCACAGACGAGGCCACTCCCCCTGTTGCTTGGAAACGTTTTCGGAGACATTCGAAGACGAGGACACACCTTGTAAGGACTGTGGAGGCGGAGTCTGCCTCCCGCCAGAATATTCGGCACGCAGGAAGGTGTCTGATGTGGCTTCGTCCGGCGTCGTCTCGCTCGACGAGGAAGACGTAGAGGAAGAAGAGCTAGAAGAACAGTGAACTGTGCATGGTACTGTCGGACTTCGCCCACTAATTTGCATTCAGACTCCGCCTTGTTTTTTTGCATTTTGGACTCGGCAAACTAATTTGCATTCGGACTCCGCCTTGTTTTTTTGCATTTTGGACTCGGCAAACTAATTTGCATTCGGACTCCGCCTTGTTTCGCGTTTTGGACTCTGCCCACTAATTTGCATTCGGACTCCGCCTTGTTTTTCATTTTGGACTCTGGCCACGAATTTGCATTCAGACTCCACCTTGTTTTTCCACTAATTTGCATTCGGACTCCGCCTTGTTTCGCGTTTTGGACTCAGCAAACTAATTTGCATTCGGACTCCGCCTTGTTTCGCGTTTTGGACTCTGCCCACTAATTTGCATTCGGACTCCGCCTTGTTTTTCATTTTGGACTCTGGCCACGAATTTGCATTCAGACTCCACCTTGTTTTGCCACGAATTTGCATTCGGACTCCACCTTGTTTTTCCACTAATTTGCATTCGGACTCCGCCTTGTTTTTCCACTAATTTGCATTCGGACTCCACCTTGTTTTTCCACTAATTTGCATTCGGACTCCACCTTGTTTTTCCACTAATTTGCATTCGGACTCCGCCTTGTTTCGCGTTTTGGACTCAGCAAACTAATTTGCATTCGGACTCCGCCTTGTTTCGCGTTTTGGACTCTGCCCACTAATTTGCATTCGGACTCCGCCTTGTTTTTCATTTTGGACTCTGGCCACGAATTTGCATTCAGACTCCACCTTGTTTTGCCACTAATTTGCATTCGGACTCCGCCTTGATTCTGCATTTTGGACTCTGCAAACTAATTTGGACTCCGCCTTGTTGATTTGCATTTCGGACTCCGCCCACATGTTTGTATTTTGGACTCTGCCCACTAATTTCCATTTAAACTCCACCTTGTTAATTTGCATTTTGGACTCCGCCCACTTGTTTGCATTTTGGGCACCAGTGGCTCTTGTCTTAATTCTGTATTTTCGAAAACACTGACTCTTTTGTTCTCAGGCTCACGAAAAAAAATGCATCTTGAAGAACTTAACGGAGGAACGCAAGACTGACGTGGACCTCATTATCATGCATGTGTCGCAAGTGCCGAACTGAACGTGAAGTCCTAAGTGTTCGGATCTGGACGTTGTTTAGCACGGTTTGTGGATTTGGCTGTTGTGTAATCCCGCTCCTTATGTGACGTCAGGCCCCATTGCATTCTGGGTCTTGATCACATGACGCCTGTTCCCTGGTCCCTGGTTGGCATGGCTTGCTGATAACGTCAAAAACACAGCGTCTTTTCTGAAGCGACGCACGAATGCTTATACCGAATGTTTATACCGTGACGTTTCAAAACTTAGAATGCGTAAGAATACCGACGATCAAGTTATGCTGTTTTTCTATTATTAATTTTGATTATAATATTGAATGGAATGTTCGCTTTTCACACGTTCGGTTCTGTTTTAAAGCATTGTCGTCTTCAGACGAACTTGATGAATGTTTAAGAGTCGATCCGGCGTCGGTGAATCGTAAATGTGGGTCAGTCTGAAGGACTTTGGGAGAGTTGCTCTATTTTTGTACTGTGTGGTTTTTGCGGTGAATTTGGACTAAGTGAGTAACGCTGTGGTTTGTTCACAAGATGCTTGTTTATTGCTTTCTCTTTCTCTCTTTCTGTCTCTGAATTATCACTGTGTGATATTGTCTACATCAGGAAAAAATAATACTAATGTGAAAACGAAACGAATGGCCCTTTTTCGTTCTTTGTCTCAGTGTAATTGTGTTACTGTCGCTCCTCCTGCTTTTGTTCTTGCGTTCGGTAAATGTCAAGCACTCTGTGTTTTTCTATAAGGGCCACTTTTGTTCTCCAACGTTCCAGTGTTACCATGGAGATCCATGATTCACCCAGAAATTATGGGTTGTAGTCAATCAGACAGTTTTGACAATCTAATTAGTGCGTGCGCACACACACACACACACACACACACACACACACACACACACACACACACACAGACAGTATGTGTGTGTATGTATATTATAAAGGGATATTCCAACCAAAATGAAAATTTACTCTAAAAACATGGCCTTTCTTTTGTGGAACACAAAAGGAGACGTTTAGCTGAATGTTCATGCTGCTCTTTTTCCATCTATTGAGCACATCACAGTAAGTGTCAGACTCCAAAACCCACCGTGAAAATAGTAAAAAATATAAGTTGTTAACAAACACCAAATGGTGTTATTTTAGTATCATTTATGTACTGTTATATGAGTTAAGAATTTAAATTATTTTTATATTTTCTGTTTTCTTTTTAATTTGAGTTTCTTTCAGTATTTTTTTTTTTTTTTTAAATATGTCTATACAGTTTATCCATTTTAATTTCAGTTTTAGTTATTTTAGTACATTTAGTACAGCTAAATGAGAAATGTTGCCACGGCAACTATCTGAAATAAAATGATACTTTTTTTAATTTGTTTTTTATTTGTGATTAAGCCGATAAGTGTTGTTATTGTTAACACTGAAATTATAAAAATAATAATAAAATAAAATATAAATTTTATGTAAATATCTTAAGTTTCTGAGAAATTATTTCTGTTTTTCATTTACTGTAAGTTGAAGTACTGAAATTGCTACAACTTAAACTGAACTAAAAATAAATGACGTCTAACTATAGCTAAATAAATGATGAATTACAGCTAAATAGAAATATTTAAAAAATAAAAAATGGCAAAAGCACAACAAAATTTTCCATTTAGTCTTCCATTGCATAACAGCAAAACCTTTTTTTTTAAAACAGATTTCAAAATATGGCCAAGAAATATATTTGCTAAAAATTGAAAATATAAAAAATATATATAATTATAACAACATGTAATTTTTAAAAAACATTTACATAATTAAAAATTATTTTCCACTCCACACATAAATGAAACTGTATAATTGTATTATATTATGTTATTATATTATATTTTATATTTATTTCTAAATATAAATTACAGCTAACTATAGCTAAAGAAATTATAAATTACAGCTAAATAGAAATATTTAAATAATAAAATGTCATAAGTACAACAAAATGACTAAAATTAAAATGAAAACTGGAATTATTAAAATAAAGCTAATTAAATTAGATTAAATCAAATACAGTGAAATACTCTGAAGTGTTTCTCCTTGTTTTTTTGTTTTTTGTTTTTTTGAAGAGAAAAAAAAAAAGAAGAAAGTCATACAGGTTTGGAACAGATTTTTCATTTTTATGAATACTCACTCAGATCTGGGCTCTGATTCTGTTTTGGTTGCTGTAAATATTGTCCAAATGCCAGTCTGCACTCTAAAGCTTGTTACATCACTTCCCCCCTACAGCCCAGCCACTTCCTGTCTCACCCATTGTTTCCATAGCAACAGCAGTCGTACAGAGAGGCACAGATGCTCATTTGCAGACGAGATTATTACCAGCTAAAGATGTCAAGCGTTTGATTTTTAAGAGTAATATTTGTCTTGATTCCACTGCTTTTTAAAGTGACCTTTAAAAAAGGAATTTGTCCACCATTTAGTATGTAAATATATTTTCTTGGATTGAAATATATGAAGGATTAAATATATCTAATGTATTTTAAATGCTTTTAAACAATATTTTTTTTTTTTTTTTTTTTTTTTTTTTTAAAAATGGCCATAAGTAAAAATAAATTAGTAAAAAATATATTTATGTAAATATATTTTGAAAAATATTTTATCAAACATATATATATATATATATATATATTTACATTTTTTTTTAAAAGATATATTTAAAAATATATTTGAAAATAAATACTTTTTGGGATAGTAAGTAAGGACCAATAAGAAAATATCTAAGGTGTTCAAAATGTTATTTATCTCAGTTGCAGTTGCTGTGGTGTCGTGTGTGTTTAGAACACCACAGTAACATGTCTGTGTGACTGTAGTGAGTTTTGTGCGGTTTTGTTTCTGGTTGATGATCAATAGCGTCTCTCAGTGTCTCTGCAGGAGTCACTTATGTAACGCACTGATGCTCCATTTGCCAACAGCCTCTTACAGTCTGATTATGATTCATCGCTTGGACTCCATTTCAAACACAACAAGTGTCGTACTGATTTTCCATTTCATCCTCCATTGCATTGCAGCAAATATATTTACTAAAACACCAATATATTTTTAATTGTTTTTATAAATATATATTTTTAAAATATGAGTATAATTTTCAAAACATTTACAAAATCTTTAATTATGTTGGCCCCTCAAATTTTTCAATCCAAGAATAGATTCACTAGATTCACATATACTCCACATATATATACATACTTTCATACCTGTGCTTTACAACAATGTTCCTAAAAAAATATCTATCTATCTATATCTATATATATATAAATCTAAATATATATAATGAGGCACTTATTTAGAATAGTGGTAAAAAAAGTGGAGCAAAAATATGGAAACAATTTTTTTTTATAGATTTATTTATATATATATATAAGGTTTGGAAAAACTAGAATAAAAATATTTAAACTTAACTTTCAAATATATATATATATATATATATATATATATATATAATATATATATATATATATATATATATATATATATATATATATATATTTAAAAGTTAAGTTGAAATATTATTATTCTAGTTTTTATATATATATATATATATATATATATATATATATGTGTGTGTGTGTGTGTCTGTGTAAATACATCTAAAATATATAAAGAAACTTAAATTTACAATATATAGAAATTTATATATTTTGGCTAGGAAAAAAATTATATTTATATTTATATTTATATTTATATTTATGTTTATATTTATATCCATAATTCTAAATGTATGTAATGAGTCACTTATTTAGAACACTCGGGAAAAAAAAACAGAATAAAAATATGGAAACTCTTAACTTAAAAATATATTATATATATCTAAAATATATACAGAAATTTAATTTACAGTATATAGAAATGTGTGTATATATATTTTATATCTATATATATATATATATATATATATATATATATATATATATATATATATATATATATATATATATATATATATATTTATATCTATAATTTTAAGTGTATATAATGAGTCACTTATTTAGAATGGTCGGGGAAAAAATAGAATAAAAATATGGAAACTTAACTTAGAAATATATTATATATATATATAAAATATATACAGAAATTTAATTTACAGTATATAGAAATGTATATATTGGCTAGGAAAAAAAATATACATATATTTATATCTATTTATATTTATATATATATTTATATTCATAAATCTAAATTTATATAATGAGGCACTTATTTAGAATAGTGGGAAAAAAAACTAGAATAACAATATGGAAACTTAACTTTCAGATACAGTATATATCTAAAATATATACGGAAACTTAAATCTAAAATATATTAAAATGTATATATTTTGGTTTAGATAGATAGATAGATAGCCTCATGGGTTTGTCATTTTTCTCAGCATTTCATTTCACGTTCAATCTCTTGTCTGACTCTTTCTCCTTGTGTTTGTCCTTTAACTCTTTTTCTCTTCTCTCTCTCTGTGAAGATGAGCTCTTTTTAAGGTTAAACTCTATAAAAAGCGTCTTAAGTTGTCTGTCACTCCGCGCTCTGATTGGCTGGATGCTGCCCGTTGTGATGCACGTTTAACCGTCCAATGGTGTCGCTAGACTGTGACGGAGTGACGGCCCCCTTCTGCGGACACTTTCCCGGGGCCAGAGACGACATTGAGTGTGTGTGTGTGTGTGTGACGTGAGGTTAAACGTCTATAAATAGACAAATATTGACCTCCTCTCTAAAATCAGCATTTAGGACGTCATTATGAGTGTGGTGTATGTGTGAGAGTGTGTGTGTGTGTGTGTGTGTGTGTGTGTGTTAAACATGCGTTTGTCTCTTAATTAGATCCGTTCATGAGTCTCTGCAGGTTTGTGTTCTGGAAGTGACTCTCTCTGTGGACTGAAGTCTCTCATTCAACGCTTAATTAGACTCTCTTCAGTCCCTCGATAACGAACGCACGTGTTGCAGTCTGACTCTACACCTTTCATTTTGTGCACTTTTAATTTTGTTTTTCTTCTGAGTATTTGACTGCTTGACTAGTCATTTTAATATCAGTGTTTGTTTTTGCAGCTTGTTTGGGTGGTAAATAAAAGTGATTGATGTTATTTATTAAGTTGCTGCCTGGAAATCTTACAAATCATCACCACTGAGCATTGAAAATAAGGAGGCCCAAACCTGCAGCAAATGAAATAAAAGTGATTTAAATTATAACAAACAAACAAAAAAATGTATTAGGTATTCTATTTATTTTATGTATTCCTAGATTTATTTTTGTATTTGAATTTATTACAAATTTTATTTATTTATTTACTGTATTTATTTTTTACTTAATTTTTATTCTTTAATTTATTTTTTAATAAATAGAATTATTTATTTATTCATGATATTACTTGACAATAATGGAATTTGTTTTTTATTTTATTTTATTTTATTTTATTTTATTTTATTTTATTTTATTTTATTTTATTTTATTCATTCCTGAGACTGACTAAGTTTACTAGTAGTTGAAAAAAAATAAATAACAAAAATTAAATTTATTATTTATTTATTTATTTTATTCATGCTATTACTTGACAATAATGGGATTTATTTTATTTTATTTTATTTTATTTTATTTTATTTTATTATTCCTGAGACTGACTAGGTTTACTAGTAATTGAAAAAAATGAAATAATAAAAATTAAATTTATTTATTTATGCTATTACTTGACAATAAAGGGATTTATTTTATTTTATTTTATTTTATTTTATTTTATTTTATTTTATTTTATTTTATTTTATTTTATTTTATTTTATTTTATTTTATTTTATTTTATTTTATTTTATTTTATTTTATTTTATTTTATCTTATCCCTGAGACTGACTAGGTTTACTAGTAATTGAGAAAAATTAAATAATAAAAATTAAATTAATTTTTTTTTTTTTATTATGATGGTATTTATTTTCAGTTGTTTATCTGAGTGTGGTTCTGATAAGAGTGTTTCTCCCACTGGTTTGGAGCAGTTTTCCGTGTCTTATCTCTCTGACCGTTATTCCAGGAGCGGATTCCAGGAGCTCGGCCTTTTATGGCGTGGTTCTTGAGCCCAGATATCCCATAATGCACTGGTTCAGCTCTCTATATGTCAGCGGAGAGTGACAACGCTCCTGTCCTCCATCCACCCGTCCGTCAGCTCATGGCGTCTCGTTACAGCACCAGCTCCGTCAGCTCCTTCAGCGGCGCTCCGCTCCGGCCCAGACTGCACAGCCAGTTCCAGGAGGAATCCTCCATCCGCTTCAGCCGTTACCATGGTGATACACTGGACCAGTCATCCTGGGTCGAGTCCAGTGGAGGTTGCCAAGGTAATCAAGAATCTTGTATTTGTCAGCATGGTGAATAAGAATCTTTGACAAGTTACCATGGTAATCAAATGTCTTACAGGTCACTAAGGTGATCTAGAGTCTTTGATGGGTTACCAATGTAACTGAGCATCTCTTAGGTTACCAAGGTGATCAAGAATCTTTTATGGGTTACCATGGTGATTGAAATTTTGTTGTAGGTTACCATGGTGATCAAGAATCTTTTATAGCTTTCCAAAGTAATCAAATGTTTTAAGAGATGCCATGGTGATCAGGTGTTTTTTAAGGGTTACCATGGTGATAATCTTTGATGAGTTACCAAGGTAATTAATTGTTTTATAGGTTACCAAGGTGACAAAGAGTATTTTATAGGTTACCATAGTGATTTAGGATTTTTGATAAGTTAGCAAGGTAATAAAGTATGTTGTAGGTTACCCAGGAATTTGATAGTTTTTTTGTGGGTTACCATGGTGATTTAGATTCTTTGATGGGTTAGCAAGGTAATCAAGAATCTTTTATTGCATACAAAGGTGTTTGATAATTTTTTTTTTTTTTTTTTTTTACCGTGGTGATCAAGTGCTTTGTAGGTTACTAAGGTGGCTGAGAGTTTTTCTGTGGGTTACCATGCTAATTTAGTTTTTTTTTTATAGGTTACCAAGGTAGTCAAGTATGTTGTAGGTTACCACAGTGATCAAGAATATTTAAAAGGTTACCATGGTGATTTAGATTCTCTGATAGGTTGCCAAGATGATTGAGTGTTTCGTAGGTTACCAAGGCAATGAGGAATCTTACATGTTACTAAGGTAATCAAGTGTTTTGTAGGTTACCAAGGTGATAAAGAGTCTTTAACTCCTTTAAAAAAACTCACTTTTTTAAGATCAGTGTGAAAGACGCTATAAATACTCTTTTTGAATTTAGGTTACCATGGTGTTTCAGAATCTTTGATAGGTTGCCAAGGTGATCAAGAGTCTTTTATAGGTTTTAGCGGTGATTTAGAATTTTTGATGGGTTACTAAGGTAATCAAGTGTTCTGTGGGTTACTAAGGTGGTTGAGAGTTTTTTTATAGGTTACCATGGTGATTTAGAATCTTTTATAGGTTACCAAGGTAATCAAGTGTTTTTTAGGTTACCATGGCGATTTAGAATCTTTAATGGTTACCAAGGTAATCAAGTGTTTTGTAGTTTACTAAGGTGGTTGAGAGTTTTTTTATAGGTTACCATGGTGATTTAGAGTCTTTAATAAAGTGTTTTGTAGGTTGCCATGGTGATTTAGAATCTTTCATAGGTTCCCAAGGTAATCAAGTGTTTTGTAGGTTACCATGGTGATTTAGAATTTTTAATAGGTTACCAAGGTAATCAAGTGTTCTGTGGGTTACTAAGGTGGTTGAGAATTTTTTTTTATAGGCTACCATGGTAATTTAGAGTCTTTAATAAAGTAATTTAATAAAGTGTTTTGTAGGTTGCCATGGTGATTTAGAATCTTTAATAGGTTACCAAGGTAATCAAGTGTTTTGTGGGTTACTAAGGTGGTTGAGAGTTTTTTTTATAGGTTACCATGGTGATTTAGAGTCTTTAATAAAGTGTTTTGTAGGTTGCCATGGCGATTTATAATCTTTCATAGGATACCAAGGTAATCAAGTGTTTTGTAGGTTACCATGGTGATTTAGAATCTTTAATAGGTTACCAAGGTAATCAAGTGTTTTGTGGGTTACTAAGGTGGTTGAGAGTTTTTTTTATAGGTTACCATGGTGATTTAGAGTCTTTAATAAAGTGTTTTGTAGGTTGCCATGGCGATTTATAATCTTTCATAGGTTACCAAGGTAATCAAGTGTTTTGTAGGTTACCATGGTGATTTAGAATCTTTAATAGGTTACCAAGGTAATCAAGTGTTCTGTGGGTTACTAAGGTGGTTGAGAGTTTTTTTTATAGGTTACCATGGTGATTTAGAGTCTTTAATAAAGTAATTTAATAAAGTGTTTTGTAGGTTGCCATGGTGATTTAGAACCTTTTATAGGTTACCAAGGTAATCAAGTGTTTTGTAGTTTACTAAGGTGGTTGAGAGTTTTTTTGTAGGTTGCCATGGTGATTTAGAATCTTTCATAGGTTACCAAGGTAATCAAATGTTTTGCAGGTTACCAAGGTGATGAAGAGTCTTTTGGAGGTTACCATGGAGAGCATCAGTACGCGCAAGCGGGAAACCAGATTGACTGGAGTCTTGGTGACGACATACAGGGTAAGTAAGCTGCTGATTTCAGTGCGTAATGTGAAGTTCACAAAGATCCAACATTTATTTGTGGATATTTTTGTGAGCGACTAAATATCAGCATCATTAAAATGAGACGCCACTGATGATCATTTATTCTGTGACTCATAACGCTAAAAGCTCGTTCTCTGATTCGGCTCCATGTTTCTTCTAACGCTCACTCAGAACATGAATGAATGTGAACAAGAGCTCAGATCATTTGCTCTCAGATGAATTTGATCTGAAATGTTTGGTTCTTGCCAAGTTTGAGATGTGAAACTTTAGAAACTCATTTGATTTTCTCTCCAATGAGTTTGGAGTTCAGTGAGTAATGAAACATACCGAGACTCAGTTTGACTCTAGACAGAATAAATCAGCTCTCAGACTCAAACTAACCACTAAACTGATGCTGTACGTGAGCTACAGCTGCCCCGAGACCACAAACGACTGCATTCAACTGTGGAGAGACGATGAAATCAATGTGAAATATAAGTGATATAATGCACTACAAGAACAAAATAATAGAAAGTGAAGTTTACTGACATTTCCTTTAACCGTAAAACACAACGCAATGTAATGAATGTGTCATTTAAAATATGGGTGAACACCTGTGAAAAAACAAAACAGAAAATTCCTTCATTATTTCATTATTGACTTTCCTTTTAGTGTTTTAACATCATTGGATTGACCAATCAGCATCCAGAACCACACAACTAACTGGTGTATATAATTGAGCTGTTGAATGACCTTCAGCATCTTGTGTTTCTTTCTCATCCGTTTTCTCCGTTTCAGCTCTCGGCGGCTCCGGCTCCCGTGTGGGCGTGGTCAGAGCGATGGGGGACAGCTACTTCCTGTCTGCAGATGTGAGCGGGTTTGAGCCTCATGAAGTGGTGCTGCTGGCCTATAATCACTGTGTGGTTATTCACGCTGAGAAGGTGTGTGTGGGTGTGGGTGTGTGTGATCCTGAGATATATTTAGTACAGCATACTCACTGCTATTTTTGGAACATAGTATGTGATATATATATATATATATATATATATATGTATATGTATATAGTCTATATATATATATATATATGTGTGTGTATGTATATGTGACCTTGGATCACAAAACCAGTCTTAAATAGCACAGGTATATTTGTAGTAATAGCCAAAAATACATTGTATTGGTCAAAAGTATCAATTTTTCTTTTATGCCAAAATCATTAGGATATTAAGTAAAGATCATGTTCCATGAAGATAATTTGTAAATTTTCTACTGTAAATATATCAAAGCTTAATTTCTGATTAGTAATATGCATTGCTAAGCACTTCATTTGGACAACTTTGAAAGTGATTTTCTCAATATTTTGATTTGTTTGCACCCTCAGATTCCAGATTTTCAAATAATTGTATCTCGGCCAAATATTTTCTTAGTTGGAGCGCTACAATTTTTCTCAAGTTTACATAAATTTGTGTTTTTGTCATTTAATTTATTT
The DNA here is from genome assembly GCA_036247105.1 of Cirrhinus mrigala. Taxonomy (NCBI): domain Eukaryota; kingdom Metazoa; phylum Chordata; class Actinopteri; order Cypriniformes; family Cyprinidae; genus Cirrhinus; species Cirrhinus mrigala. The sequence continues at coordinate 34,944,040 of CM070021.1, forward strand.
TAATTTAATTTAATTTTATTTAATTTTATTTAATTTTATTTTAATTTTTAATAAGTCTATAGTTTGTATTAGTTTTTTTAACGTATGTTTTATTTATTTCAGTATATCAAGTTCAATTTAATTTTATTTAATTTTATTTTAATTTTTAATAAGTCTATAGTTTGTATTAGTTTTTTTAACGTATGTTTTATTTATTTCAGTATATCAAGTTCAATTTAATTTAATTTAATTTAATTTAATTTTTAATAAGTCTATAGTTTGTATTCGTTTTTTAAAAGTATGTTTTATTTATTTTAGTATATCAAGTTCAATTTAATTTAATTTAATTTAATTTTTAATAAGTCTATAGTTTGTATTCATTTTTTTAATGTATGTTTTATTTATTTTAGTATATCAAGTTCAATTTAATTTAATTTAATTTAATTTTTAATAAGTCTATAGTTTGTATTCGTTTTTTTAATGTATGTTTTATTTATTTTAGTATATCAAGTTCAATTTAATTTAATTTAATTTAATTTTTAATAAGTCTATAGTTTGTATTCGTTTTTTTAATGTATGTTTTATTTATTTTAGTATATCAAGTTCAATTTAATTTAATTTAATTTAATTTTTAATAAGTCTATAGTTTGTATTCATTTTTTAATGTATGTTTTATTTATTTTAGTATATCAAGTTCAATTTAATTTAATTTAATTTAATTTTTAATAAGTCTATAGTTTGTATTCGTTTTTTTAATGTATGTTTTATTTATTTTAGTATATCAAGTTCAATTTAATTTAATTTAATTTAATTTTTAATAAGTCTATAGTTTGTATTCGTTTTTTTAATGTATGTTTTATTTATTTTAGTATATCAAGTTCAATTTAATTTAATTTAATTTAATTTTTAATAAGTCTATAGTTTGTATTCGTTTTTTTAATGTATGTTTTATTTATTTTAGTATATCAAGTTCAATTTAATTTAATTTAATTTAATTTTTAATAAGTCTATAGTTTGTATTCGTTTTTTTAATGTATGTTTTATTTATTTTAGTCTATCAAGTTCAATTTAATTTAATTTAATTAAATTTTTAATAAGTCTATAGTTTGTATTCATTTTTTTAATGTATGTTTTATTTATTTTAGTATATCAAGTTCAATTTAATTTCATTTCATTTCATTTAATTTAATTTTTAATAAGTCTATAGTTTGTATTAGTTTTTTTACATATGTTTTGATTATTTTAGTATATCAAGTTCAATTTAATTTAATTTAATTTAATTTTTAATAAGTCTATAGTTTGTATTAGTTTTTTAACGTATGTTTTATTTATTTTAGTATATCAATTTTAATGAGAAATGCAACTAGCTGAAATCATTTTTATTTATTTGTTTATTTATTTATTTTAAATATATCATGAATTTCAAGTGTAATAACCCTGGTGTGATGTCCAGTACATAGTATATGACTTTTCTAGTGCTGTCAAACTATTAATTGCCATTAATCACATCCAAAAATAAACATTTTTGTTTACATAATATACATGTGTGTGCTGTGTATATTTATTATGTATATATAAATACACACACATGCATGGAAATATTTAAGAAAAATGTTGTCTATATATTAAATATATTTATATATAATATTAATTTATACAAATAAAAATATATACATGTAAATACATCTAAATATTTTCAAAATATATACTGTATGTGTGTGTATTTATATACATAAAAAATATAAACGGTACACAAACCTATATTATTTAAACAAAAACTTTTATTTCAGATGCAATTAATCACGATTAATCATCTGACAGCACTAGAATTTTCAGATAAATTCATCAGAAAAATTAAGTTTTTGCATAAAATAAGAAAACCATTTTTAAAACAAGAAAACTATTTTCCAGTGAGGTTACAAAAATAATCCTGTTTATTCTTTGAATTAAGTACATTTTTTTTCTGATGAGATTTTTGTTGTTGTTGTTGTTAAGATTTAATATCTTGCATCATTTTGCTTCTCAAATTGTTAAAGAAATGTGAGATATTTATACTGGAAAACAAGACAAAAATACTAAGTAATAAAAAAATATATTTCTATATTTATTCAGTGCAGATTTCCAAACAATTTAAACATTATACATGTATTTAAATACACAAATTAATTTTTTGGTGGTTAACTGAAACAAATTTGGTGTAGGAACAATTTTCAGAATACCCAGTAGAAGTAGGTATTTTTATATATATATATATATATATATATATATATATATATATATATATATATATATATATATTTTTTTTTTTTTTTTAATAATATTTTTTAACAATTTTTTTTTTTAAGAAATAAAAACAAGGCTTTTGGTCTTACTTTTCTTCTCATGTAATTGTATCTTCATTTAAGAATGTGTAGATATAGAATGATTAGATAGGAAGGGTTTTTTTTTTTTTTTTTGAAAGAAAGTAGTATTTTTATTCATTGAGGACACATTACACTGATCAAAATTGTCAGTAAAGACATTTAAAATCTTACAAAAGATTTCCATTTCAAATAAATGCTGTTTTTTTATGTTCTATTTGTACATCTGTGAATCCTGAAAAATAAAATGTATGATGGTTTCCACAAAAATATTGTGCAGCACAACTGTTTTCAACACTGATAATAATCATAAATGTTTCTCCAGCAGCAAATCAGCATATTAGAATGATTTCTGAAGGATCATGTGACACTGAAGACTGGAGTAATGATGCTGAAAATTCAGCTTTGATCACAGAAATAAATTACAGTGTAACATAGTTTCACATGGAAAACTGCTATATAAAATTGTAAAAATATTTCACAATTTTACTGTATTTTACTGTATTTTTATTCAAACCTGCAAACTGTTGAACTCTAGTATATGTCGTGCCATTTTCTAGTGTTTCATCACAAACACACTCACTGTGTGAGCTCGGACGGTGGTTTCTGTCTCTGGTTTCAGATGGCGGCTGATGGGAGTGTTGCGGGCCGGTTTACCCATAAGTCTGTGCTGCCGGCAGACATGGACCCGTTATCCGTGAGCAGCTCGCTGACCACAGAGAGGATGTTGATCATCAACGTCGGACGCAGAAAATCCCCTCCTTCCACTCTCAAACTCACCTCTGACCTCCCGGGATCGCAACACTCCAGTTGTTATTGATTTTTTTTTTTTTTTTAAGTCTTTTTTTTCTCTGTTTTACCCGGTCCCTTTCATTTTCTTTCCTTTCTGACATTTCTTTATCTCATCTTACTGTTATTTCTGTATTGTTTATTTCAGTACTGTAAACACTTTGACAATATTGTAAGTGTCATGATGAACGAGTCCAACTGACGATGCGAAAGAATGATTTTCTTGAACACAAATGCCTATTATTGAACCACTGCAGCATGAAAAACTGATCACTTTTTATATCTGAAAGTAAAAGTTAATGCATTAAACAATGTATTTCATTTGAAAACTTTTCAGTGATATTTATGTTGTTTTGTTCTAAACAAACATGTAGGTTTAATAAATTTGGACTGTTTTTGAGAAAGCATGAATCAGAAAGCCAAATTAAATTTAATTCCAGGGGAGTTAATGCTGGTAATTTTCAGATTATATGTTTGTATAAATTTCATACAATAAAATATAAAAAAAAAAAATAAATACATTTTTTTTTTTTTTTAATTTTTGCAACTTTTTTTTTATGTTCATGAGCAATTTGAAATTTCGAAGAATTTCTCTTTTTAATAAAGATTGGTAAATGCACAATTCTCATAAATACACACTGCAAAAAAAAAAAAAAAAAAAAAAAAATTCCAGTGCAAACATCTAAAAATTCTTAAATCACGATACGTTTACTTAAGATGCTAAATGACTTAAGTCTTGATTTCTGAAAAATGTCCCAAAACTAATGAAGTTTTTGTTTTAAACAAGAAAAATATCCATTACTGTGGTCAGATAATCTAATTTTCCCTTTGAATTTAGTTTATTTTTGTGACCCGCTGGGAGATGTATTGTTCCTTGTTTCAAACATACAGTAAACTGTTTTTTTTTTCCTTAAAAAAATAAAAAAAAACAAGGCTTTTGGTTTTACCTTTCTTATGTAATTGTATCTTCATTTAAGAATGTGTAGATATGGAATGATTAGGACGTTTTTTTTTTGTTTGTTTTTTTTTGCAATGTCAAGTTTCATACAATGACTTACATAACTTACAGTATTATGAATTTGAAAAAAAAAAATGCTTTAAACAAGAAAATCTTTTTTAGTGGGGTTAGAAGAATAATCTACTAATGTTTACTCCGAATTAATTAGATTTTAGTTAATTTTAATTAAAAAATTTTTTTATTTAATTTTACCTAATTAATTAATTAGTTGTTTTAACAAGTCTTAATATCTTGCATCATTTTTCTTCTCAAATTTGTAAAGATATTTTAGATACTGGATTCTAAGTAATCTTTTTTTATTTTATTTTATTTTTTTGCAGTGCACATTTCAAAAACTAAACGTATGTCTATTCAAATATGATGATATTTACTCAAATTTATTTTTGTGGTCAACAAACTAATTTGGTGTAGATAAAATTTTCACTCAAAAATTATGTAAATTTCACCAATAATTACAAAGAAAAGGCAAACGTGAAATTAGAAAGACTAAAATAGTACTCCAATTATTGTTTACAATTTTCAAAAATAATTTTTACAGAGTAATTAGCAGGATTTCTGTACAAAAAGCCTACCTTTAAGGGTTAAGAGAGCGTCTCATCGCAGATCTCTAAGGAAATACACAAGTTAATGTGACAGATGGTGTTTGTCGTTTGTATTCGTGTGTGTGAATGAACTGACTCTCATCTGAAACTCACTCTGGGCTTTATAACCTGAGCAGCAGCCAATCAGAACGAAACAACCCGACCAATCAGAAACCAGCATTACAAAATGACCACCGGAACATATGCGGTTTATGAAACGATGCAGAAAAACAGTGAACTTTATGTACAATTCTGAACGTTTTCATGTTAAAATCTCATTTATACCTGATATAAAAAGTTTTTAAGCTTAAGTTTTAAACCTTCTTATTTTTTCGCTGAGTTTTTACTAACAACTTATAAAGTTTCAAGCCATTTTCAATGTTTTTGCTCACAACAACTCAGTCTAGAAGTCAATAAAGACAAAGAATTTGAATCTAAAACTCTGAGAAATGAAGATTTTACCCTGTAAACTGAAGGTGAGTGTTGATGTTTCTTAAAAATTTCTGCACAAATGATGATTTTGCAAAAATTCTGTTTCTTGCTAGTGTTTTTGTCTTGTTTTCTTAATACATAATACATTTGAAGAAAAGAATACAAACATTTTTAAAGAAAAAAAAGAGAGTTCTCTCCACATAAAGTCATAGATAGTTTTAATTCTGGTTACGAACAAACAAAAAAAAATGTTATTGCACAAATACATTATCCTCCAAAGACTGAAAACAACAACAACAATAATAATATCAAAAATAAAATCATGGTTGATCTACTTTGCTGATCACATGTAAGATTGTTAATAAATATGATTCTCAAAACAACATATTCTAATACATGAAATGAAATGGACCACGACATATTTAATAAAGCAATCACGATTTTGCTCTTTTGGTCCGTGTATCTTACAGTATTAATAAAGTCATTTCAGAGATGATACTGGCACCGTTTTTGGACACAAAACACAAAACATTCTCTGAGATGCAATTAAAACGTTCCCACAACGTCCGCTCAACGCAAAAAGAAAATGACATCACATATTCCTAGAACGAGATATTGTCTGAAGAAGTCAAAAAATGACTTGCATTAAATGGAAATACAAACAAAAGAACAAACAAATGGCAAAAGGAAGAAGATATTTAAGTTAATATGATATTTTAAATATATTAAGATCTGTAAATCTACACGGATCAACAAAAATAAGCCTCTTCTCCAGCCGCGAACAGATTAAAGCTTATTGGTCAAATCTGTCAGTTAACAATCAGAATTAAATAAATTCAATTCAGCTCCAATTAAAACGATCATTTAGAAAATCACAACAAACATTTACAACAGTCAATAAAATACTCTCAGATTTCACTTTTGTTCTACTCGGCTGCTGTTTGTAGAAATGCACGAATACGTTTGCAGATGAATCTCACAAAACCTGTCAAAAACACATCCGTCTCATATCATACCAATGTATATACACAACATAATATTTAGCCTCAAGAAAATGCATATTACTTGTAGAACCATTAAGATTTTTTACATTTAAAAAAAACAAAAACAAAAAACAAAACAAAAAAAAAAAAAAACAATATACAAGTACATTTAATTTAAGTATTTATAATTAAAGTATTTATAGTTGCATTTTGAAATTACTTTTATGAAATTCATAGTCAAAATGAAGAAGAAAAAAAATTATATTTTGCCTGAAAAACGATGCATTTCACTTTTAGGACTATAAAATAATGAAAAATGCAAAAATTATAGTTTTTAAATGATATACTTAAACTAAATTTTTTCAGAATGAGAATTTAAAATCTGATCTGAAAAAAAAAATAAATAAATATATATTTTATGCAAATGCATATTACTTGTAGGACCATTAAGATTTTTTACATTAAAAAACTAATATATAAGTATTTCTAATTAAGTATTTATAGTTGCATTTTGAAACACTTTTGCAATTTTCAATATTCTTAATGATGAATATCATTTAAATTCAAATTACAAAAACTAATTCAAAGTACATAAAAATACTATAATGTACTAGGTACTCAAGGAAACTTGGGGAGGGAAAAAAAAAAAAAAAAAAAAAAAAAAAAAATCACTCATTAGAATAGAAAAATAAGAAATTACATTTTCCCTCTTTTAGAACCATTACTAATATAATGTATTTATATGTCATAGTTGTTTTTCTTATTTTTATCTACTTTGAAAATAATAAAAAATACAACAAAAATAGATGATTGTCATTTAAATTCTCAATCTAAAAAAATTTTTATTATTTATTAATTTAAATATAAGTTTATACACCATAATTGTATGTTTTTTTCCCCCATTATTTTCAGAGATGTTTGCATTTATCTTTTTTTTTGCAAGAAGTATTTAAATGAAAATCATAATCAAAATGAAGTAAAACTCTTTTAGGACCATTACAATTTTTTTTGCATTACAATAATGTTAATATTGAACTTGAATAAAAATATAGTTTTTAAATTATATATTTAAATTATAGTTTCTTAGAATGAGAATTTAAAAGAAAATCAGCAGGGAAATACTGAAAATATAAAAAATACACATAATATATGCATCAAATATACACACAAAAAAACATTCAGACACATTATTGTAATCTGAATTTAGAGGAAAAATAAATCACAATGTGCAAAAAAAAAAAAAAAAATCTTAGTGTTCAAATGGCTCAAAATAAATGGTCGTAAATACGAGTTGGACGAGTTTCTGACAAGTTTTGTGAAATTCATCATCAGTCATCATAGACATTTTTAAAAACACAAGAGAGAAAGAAAGAGACAGAAAGAGAGATTCTACTGTCAGATGTGTGTTTTCCTGCAGCTTTACGCCCAAGTGCTGAAATGATCAATGGAAACCAGTGGGAAGGACTGACGTTTGATTTCCCAAAATACATACATATCTATAAAAATAAGTGGTTACTTCAAAGGAAACATGTTTAAACCCAAACCCCCTCAAAACCGCACCATTAGTTTGTTCATAATTTGACTATTGTCATTTCGGATGTTGTGCTGAATGCTGACCGTGATTGATTTCACCTAACCGTCCTCAGTGCAAACGTGCAAAAAACAAATGTGCCGAATCGTTCAAAAAGGCACGTTAGTGTCATTTCCAACGGAGAAAGCGATAAAAAGTGCACATCCTTACATAAGAGTCTGCGTGGGCGAGATTCGCTTCATCTGACATTGACCAGATAACATACGAGTGGTTTGGCTTCAAACGCCGCCGGAATCTCGTGTTGGAGATTCAGCAAGAGCAAAAAAAAAAAAGTCTGAAAGAGTTTTGAAAAACACTGCGCTGAAAAGAAAAATCACTCCCACTCCGTCTCATTCTCTTCATCGCTCTGTTCTCTCTGCCACCCACTGCGTCCGCCTACAGATCCGCTTTATATAGAGAGGAATCTAATGCCCACCCGACAAAATAATACAAAAAAAAAAACACAGATGATGAGCTCGGAAAAATTGGTAAGGTAAAAGGTAAAGAACTGCGAGGGAAAAAAAAAAAAAAAAAAAAAAGAATTGTTGGAAATAAATTCAGAATAGCAAGGGAAAAAAGTAAGTTGTGAGAAAAGTCATAATTGTAAAGCCAAAAAAATCAACTTAAAAAGTCAATTTTCAGAAAAAAGTCGTACATACAAAAACTCATAATTGCGAAAAAGTCATATTTGCAGGAAAAGTTATAATTGTGAGAAGAAAAGCTGTAATTGTGAGAAAAGTCATGATTATGGAAAGTCAACTGAAAGTCAATTTTCAGAAAAAAAAAAAAAAAAAAAAAAAAAAATCATAGATATGAAAAAAAGTCAATTATGAAAAAAGTCGTACATACGAAAAAAAGTAAATTGCAAAAGTCATAATTGCGAAGAAAAATCATAATTGCAAAAAAAAAAAAAAAAAAAAAAAAAAAAAAAAAAAAAAGTCATGATTATGAAAAAAGTCAATTGAAAAAAATAAAAGTCATAATTCCTGGAAAAGTCATAATTGTGAGAAAAGTTATAATTGTGAAAAAAAAAATCATGATTATGGAAAGTCATAATCATGAAAAAAGTTAATTGAAAGTAAATTTTCTGAAAAAAAAAAACGTACGTATAAAAAAAATCAGTTGCGAAAAGTCAATTGAAAGTCAATTTTCGGAAAAAAAAAAAGTCGTACATGGGAAAAAAAAAAAGAGTCATAATTACGATTATGAGTCAAATGAAAAAGTACATTTTATGAAAAAAAAACAAAATGTACATATAAAAAAAAAAGTCAGTTGTGAAAAGTCAATTGAAAGTCAATTTTCGGAAAAGTACATACGAAAAAAGTCAATTGCAAAAAATTAATTAAGAAAAAAGTCAATTCCTGGAAAAGTCATAATTGCGAAGAAAAAGTCATGATTACAAAAAAAGTCAATTGAAAGTAAATTTTCAGAAAAAAGTCATACATACAAAAAAAAAAGTCATAATTGCGAAAAAAAGTCATAATTGCTGGAAGTCAAAATTGCAAACATAAGTCATAATTGCAAAGAAAAGGTCATAATTACGAAAGAAGTCAATTGAAAGTAAATTTTCAGAAAAAAGTCGACATACGAAAAAAAGTGTCAATTGTGAAAAAAATGTCAACTGTGAGAATAGTTGTAATTTCGAGAAGTAACGTCATAATTGCAAGAAAAAAAAACAATTGTAAGAAAGCGAGAGAAAGTCAATAATAAGAATAAAGGCATTACTGCATGGGGGGAAAATCAGAATAGTGAGAAAAGTCAATAGCAAGAAGTCATAACTGAGAAAATAAATCATAATTGAGAGAATTAATTTAGAATAGTGAGAAAAGTCAATTACGAGAAAAAAGACATAACTGCAAGCAAAAGGGCATAATTGCAAAAAAAACATACAAATAAATAAATTGTGAGCAGTAAACTCCCCAATATAAAGACCACGAGACACCAGATGAAGCGTTCAAACAGAGCTTGCACATCACATTTCTTAAAAAGTGAAAATGGGAATGAAGGGTGACATAAAAAAATGAAATGATCTGTCTCTTTCTGCAACAAACACACATATAAACACACACACACACATATATATATATATATATGCACACACACTCCAGGAGCCTTGACATGGAAATAAAGGACAAAGTCCAGACAGTCCCTGATTCTCCAAAAGGGGAAGTGAATCAGTGTGGGAAGTAAAGACGGGAAGAGCTGACCGCGAGCCGGAGGCTTTTTGGATGCGTGAAAGAGTCTGTGCGTCGGCCGCGGGTCACTGCGACTTGTCGTCCGAGTCGGAGGCGTTGGGTTGGTGTTCTCTGGGAATGCTGAGGCTGGTGTGACGATCCCACAGTTTGTGGAGTTCGGTGGCTTCGCTTTCGCTGCTGGTGCCGCTGGTGCCGCTGTCTCTGAAACTCGCCAGCGGCGGACGAACCTTCACACCCTTCACCGTCATCGAGCCCTCGATGGCTTTACGCAGCTACAGCACAAACGACAGCTGGTTAATGGATGGACAGCACACACACATTAAACCCATCCGTAAACACATTTATAACGTTACAAACGATTTCAAATAAATGAAACACAAATGAAATAATCAGAAGTGTTTCTGCCAATGAATTAACAACAACAACAAAAAAGGCAATTATGACTTTTTCTCTCTATACTTTTGTTCTCAGAATTGCAAGTTTGTATCTCACAACTGTGAATTAAAACTTTTCTTCTCAGAACTCAAAATTGCTCATTTTTTCTCTCACAATTCTGACTTTTGTCCTCAAGAAAAATGGAAAAAGAGTCAGGTTTGTGAAATTATAAAAAGTCATAATTTGAAAGAAAAAAACTCGATCGCAGTCAATTACGTAGAAAAATTCAAAACTGCAAGAAAAATTTGTGATTGCAATGATTCATTTGCAAGAAAATTAAAAACTATGAGTCATGATTACGAGAAAAGTCATTGTGAGAAGTCATGATTACAAGAAAAAAGTCATAATTGCAATAAAAGTCAATCGCAAGAAAGTCATATTTGCAATAAATATCGATTATAAGCAAAAAAAAGTAATTTGCAGGAAAAAAAAATACCATGTTTGTGAGAAAAGTCAATTGTAAGAAAAAAGTCATAATTGCAAGAAAAAAACATGTCTGTGAGAAGTCAAGTGCAATGAAAATCATAATGGCAAGAAAAAAGTCATTTATGAGATGTCATAATTACAAGACAAAAGACACAATTGCAAGAAAGTCATATTTGCAAAAAAAAGTCAATTGCAAGAAAAAAAAAAAAGTCATATTTGTGAGAAAAGTCAACTGTAAGAAAAAAGCCATAATTGCAAGAAAAAAACATGTGAGAAGTCAATTTTATGAGATGTCATAACTACAAGAAAAAGTCATAATTGCAAAAAAAAATTCAATTGTAAGAAAAAAAAAGTAATAATTACAAGAAAAAAGTCATAATTGCAATGAAAATCATAATTGCAAGAAAAAAAAAAAAAAAGTCATATTTGTGAGAAAAGTCAATTGTAAGAAAAAAAGCCATAATCGCAAGAAAAAAAAAACATGTCTGTGAGAAGTCAATTGCAATGAAAATCGTAATGGCAAGAAAAAAAGTCATTTATGAGATGTCATAATTGGAAGAAAAAAAGTCATATTTGCGATAAATATCGATTGTAAGAAAAAAGTCATAACTGAAAGAAAAAAGCCATGTTTGTGAGAAAAGTCATAATTGCCAGAAAGTCATATTTGCAAAAAAAAGTCATAATTGCAAGAAAAAAGTCAGAATTGCAAAAAAAAAAGTCAATTGCAAGAAAAAAGGTCATATTTATGAGAAAAGTCATAACTGCGAGTAAAAAGGGCGATGTGAGGAAAACCATAATTTTGAGAAAAAAAAGCCCAGAACTGTGAAATATAAAAATTATAATTGCAAAAAAAAAAATTGTGAGAAAAGTCATAATTGTGAAAAAAAGTCATAACTGCTAGAAAAAAAGTCATAATTGCAAGATCAAAGTCCATTGTGACCAAAAAAAAAAAAACTGTGAGATATGAATTTTAAATTGTGAGATGGCGAGAATAAGCGTCCATTAAAATGTTTCTTGAGCAGCAAATCAGCATATCAGAATGATTTGTGAAGGATCATGTGACACTGAAGACTGGAGTAATGATGCTGAAAATTCAGTTTTGATCACAGCAATCAATTATTGTTTAACAGACATTCATGTAGACAACAGCTATTTGAAGTTGTAATAATATTTCACTGATTTGTGCGATTAGCAAACTCTCACCTCTCTTAGTGAAACGACTCCAATAAGTCTCCCGATGCTGGTGACGTAAGCGTGATCCAAACCCAACAGAGAGAAGATGGTGTGAGTCTGTCAGCGAGACGGAGACAATCATCATCCAAACAAGTAAAATAAGTTGAATAATATATAAATGTGTCATAATAAAATGCTTTGATGTGCCAAAAACGTGTTGTTTTTCCAGACACTTTGTAACAATACAAGCTGAAAATACATACATTTTAAACTACACTGTGACCACACACATGCACACAAAACATACATAAATCAGTGTGTGTGGATGGAGACATAATGAGTGTGCATGCTAGTGTAGATGTGTAGGTCTGTGAGGATGAATGGACCACATTAAGCACATTTACAGCTGCAGGCAGGAGACGTACGTGTGTGTGTGTGTGTGTGTGTGTGTGTGTGTGCCACTGCAGAGCGGGTCTTAATGAACACTTCTGTGCTCTTGCCACAAGTGAGTTTGGGAACGCAGACGATAAATCCAGTGTCAGCAATATATATATGTGTATGTGTGTGTGTGTGTGTGTGTGCGTGTGTGTGTGCAGAACCCTTTAATATAAAATGTCAACAGAGCTTCTATTGGTATATATCCTAACCTTACACACACTCTCTCACCTTGTGCAGTGACGTGCGCTCCACCAGCTGGAAGGGGGCGGGGTCAATCTTGCAGTTGTTGAAGTTCACCTGCTCGTCAAGCTGTTGCTCCTCCCACTCCTCAATCTGCATTCACAGCCAGAGATGCTTTATTCACTTCATTTAGTTGTCATTTATGCATGTTTTATTCCTTAATATCATCCTTTTTATATTTCTTTGTTACTTAGAAATGTGTTAATTAATTTGTTAATCTTAATTTGTGACTTTACACATTTAAATGACTAATTTTTAACATTTTAAATACAGCAATTAAAAACAAAACAAAACTATATATATATATATATATATATATATATATATATATATAGGTATATCTAAGGGTGCAAAAAAATCAAAAAAATTAGAAAATCGCTTTTAAAGTTGTCCAAATTAAGTACTTAGCAATGCATACTAATCAAAAATTAAATTTAATACATTTATGGTGAGAAATTTACAAAATATCTGTATGGAACATGATCTTTACCTTAATATCCAAATATATATATATAAATAATGTCCATTTAGAATGCTATACTTTATAATAATATAATAAAACATCAAAAACACTATTTTTTAATTCTTAATTTATGTGGCTTTGCACAATTTAAATGTTTTTAATTATAAACATCATAAATATAACAATGAAAAGAAAATGTATATATACACATTTTTTTTTTACATATTTATTTTAATTAGATTATGTAGCTGTGCACAATTTAAATGTTTTTTTTTTTTAAACTATAAATATCGTAAATATAACAATTTAAAAAAAAAATTTATATGTATATATATATATATATATATATATATATATATATATATATATATATATATATATATATATATATATATATATATATATATATATATATATATATATATGCACACACACATATACACACACACAAAAACACACATATACATACATTTTTAATTAACTGCTATACTTCAGTCAAATAGACAATTTTGTATTATGTAACTTTGCACTATTAATAAATATTATTGAAACTAATAATAAACAAATAAATATGTAAATATAATGTTTACTATTAGTAAATTACATTATATACACACATTTAGAATGCATTACTTTATATAATAAAGATTGAACTTACATTTCTGTATAGAAATTAATGCACTATTGACAATAATAATTGATGAAATTATATTTGTGCATTTACTATATATATAATATATATATATATATATATATATATATATATATATATATATATATATATATATATATATATATATATAGTTTTTTTTTAGATTTCAGCTTTATCTGAAGTACATCACTTACTAAAAGTCTATTATTTTACTTTAAACACACTGTTTTCATTTTTCTCATTAACAACAATAAATATAGCAAATTTTATTTATTTTTATTATTTATTTATTTTTTTAATGAATGTACATTTACAATGCTATACTTTATATAGTTATATAGTAAAAAAAAAAAAAAAAAAAAAAAAAGGAGTTAACGCCAGTTAACAGTTAACTAGCTGTAAGGGTTTATCTAATAGAACAGCTGACGGAGTGATGATTAATTTGACATATTTTTCTGTTTTGACATGCTGTAATCAGTCATAGTTGTGACTTTCTCCCCTCACAATTCTGAATTATTCTTGCAATTCTGAATATATCTCACAATTATGACTTTTCTTCTCAGAACTGCTAGATGATGTTAACTCACAATTCAGGGAAGAAAAGTCAAAGTTGTGAAATATAAATGCTCAATTGGAGGAACAAATCTCAGATTTGTAAGAGAAAAAAAAAAAAAAAAAAAATTTGCAATGACCTTTTTTATTCCATGGTGGAAACAAGCATATGCAGTTTCCTTCACTGACCAGTCTGAAAGTCATAAATAAACTGCATTTTTTTTTATTTTTATTATAAAACATGTCCCATGTGTGCAAGATGTCTTTGAATCTGTTTGAGAAGACAGTCCTATTCAAGTGTTTAATTGTTTGGTTTTTCCTACTGAGGGATCATTTCAGGTCCACGCCACAATTTTTAATCCAATCATGTTGAATCGGATCGATTTTAGACTATTCAATCTAATTGAGGCATCAGTCTGATTACTAAAGAATTATTTGTGTGCATGTAAATGTAGTTAATCCCTCTGGTGCTCTTCAGTCACTTTTGACCGAAACATTTTCTGTTTTTAATTTTTAAAAATCACAGCTTCATCAGAATGGTACAAAAATTGGTGAATTTTATGGCATTCGGAATGTGAACACACACAAAAATTGAGGACTTGATTCGAGCAGGCTAAGTGGTCGTAAAAAAAAAAAAAAAGACAGACCATAGGAAATGAATGGGAAATTGACAAAAACAAAAACATTTTGCTAATTTTTGCGTGCCACAATGCAGAAAAAAGTACACAGTAATGAAGGGGTGAAACATCCATTCACACACAACTACACACATCCAAATGAATTGGGATGGCTATAACCATATAGCCATAACGAGTCAAAAAACTGAAATAAGAGGTTAAAATCAGAACAGACCCAGAAGGATTAAGCTCTAATAAAACATTCCTGTTCATTTTTGTTACGAATTTTAATGTTTTGTGTAACAAAATGCTTTCTCTGTGTTCAGGTTTGACAAAACTGACGCTTTAAATCAACATTTAAAAAAAAATCTAAAAAAATAAAATAAATAAATAAAAATCTTTACAAAAAGTTGTCTATGAAAATGTCTAAATATATATCCAAACCTACAACTTAATAAAAATAAGTAATTATGTCTAAAAACAATCTGTGAGTTTATAGGCCTTTTACATAGAGCTATATAGGAATTTATGGGCTAAACCATGAAATTGCAGATGTTTTTCTTATTTTACTCCCACCAGATGACACTAATCTGGCTTTAAAAATTAGATTTTAAAGGCATTGTCTATATTTGAACATGAAATACTGCTATAATTGAAAAGTAATAGAATATATTTTAAAAAAAAAATTTTTTTGCATTATTTTCAATGGAAAAAAATGGATCATAATTACTGCATAAATATTAATTAGTACCATGAAATTCTCTCAAAACACTAAAGAAAAAAGAAAAAATATTATTAAACAAAAATATGTTACATTGACTGTGACCGTTACACTCTTGACCATGAAGACCACAAGTGTGACTCCCAAAAAAATGTCTAAATATATCCAAACCCACAACTTAATAAAAATAAGTAATTATGTCTAAAAACAATTAGAGAATTTATAGGCCTTTTATATAGAGCTATATGGGAATCTATGGGCTTAACTATGAAATTGCAGATGTTTTTCTTATTTTACTTCCACCATATGACACTAATCTGGCTTTAAAATTGGATTTTAAAGGCACTGTCTATATTTTAACAAGAAATACTGCTATAATCGAAAAGTAATAGAAAATATTTGAAAAAAAAATATATTTTTTGCATTATTTTCAATGAAAAAAATTGCATAAATATTAATTAGTACCATGAAATTCTCTCAAAATACTAAAGAAAAAATATTATTAAACAAAAATATGTTACACTAATTTTACTGGGGGGGAGTTACATTTTAGGTGTCCAGTCACTTTTGACGGTGAAGACCACAAGTTTGACTCCCAAATAAGGAGCACCAGAGGTTTATGAGAGGTTTTCACTATTACAGCCGCAGTGCGCTCACCTCGCCAAGAGTCATGTCATCTTCTACGTCTGTCTTTGAAAATGTCTAAATATATATCCAAACCCACAACTTAATAAAAACGAAGTAATTATCCGTAAAAACAATTAGAGAATTTATAGGCCTTTTATATAGAGCTATATGGGCTAAACCATGAAATTGCAGATGTTTTTCTTATTTTACTCTCACCAGATGACACTAATCTGGCTTTAAAATTGGATTTTAAAGGCATTGTCTATATTTGAACAAGAAATATGGCTATAATCGAAAAGTATTAGAAAATATTTTTTAAAAATATATTTTTTGCATTATTTTCAATGGAAAAAAAATGGATCATAATTATTGCATAAATATTAATTCGTACCATGAAATTCTCTCAAAATACTGAAGAAGAAGGAAAAAATATTATTAAACCAAAATACTTTACATTGACCGTGGCACTTTTGACCGTGACTCCCAAATAAGGAGGTTTATGAGAGGTTTTCACTATTACAGCCGCAGTGTGCTCACCTCGCCAAGAGTCATGTCATCCTCTGCGTCTGGATCCTCCTGAAACACACACACACACACACAAACACACACAAGTGAAACTCCAGCGCCGTCACTCAGAAAATACGCTGTGCAGTAACATTACATAAGAAACATGGCAAGCCAGAATATAATAACCCTGCCTAAATAGACTGCGAATAGAGAATTTACAGTTTTCTCTGTCCTTTTCTATGTGATTTGGTTGGAGTGTAATAAATGAGTGTGTGCTGGTGATTTGTAATGCTAATACATTGTGTCATCTGATCAATATCTGCGAGCGCGGCTTTGGCAGTCGACCGATTCGAGTTCCTCTTCCTCCCTCTTCATCTCTTTCATGCTAAATTTAATCGATGAGATCAGCCTGCAGTTGCACTTTTCTCCGCACAAGTGTATCTCACTCACTCACACACACAGATATTGGCGTATAAATCTTTGCAGCACTCTCTACGCATTAATAAAACATCCATCCATTAGTGCTGGTTTCTGTAGAAATGTGAGCGTAATGTAATGAGCAGACAGACGGCCTGCGGGTCTCGCCCCCACACCACTCGAAACATTTACTGCTCGACTACCTGAGAAAGACACAGTGACGTTTTTTGGAAAAATGAGAAGGTGAGCAATTTTTTTCTTGGTGCTTTGGACTGAAAAAAAAAGGAAAAATGAAACAAAGGAAACAAAGCAAGAAAAACCATATGATGTTACTAATGTAGTCAACTAATGTTAACAAATGGAAACGTATTGTAAAGTTTCCCAAAATCGATTTATGAAAACACTTAACCTTAAATATAAGTATAATATAATAAACCTAATCTAATCTCATAAAAAAGGTAAAAAAAAAAGTTAAATATAAAAAAAAATAAATAAATAAAAATTTTAACAATTTTTTTTACATAATTGTTTTAGGTTATTATGCAAATTGTTGGTGAAAAACAACAAAGAAAAAATTTGCACACTTTTTTAAAAAATATATTTTTAAACATACATTATTCAGTTTTCCTAAAAACTGTTAATGAAAATACTTTGAACTGAAAAATAGGTATAATATAATAAGTCTAATCTACTCTACTCTAATCTTTAAATGAAAAAAAAAAAAATTTTTTTATATATTTTTTTTTTTACATAATTGTTTTAGGTTATTATACGAACTGTTAGTGAAAAACAACAAAGAAAAAAATTTCACTTTTTTTTCTCTTTTTTAAAAATATTTTCAAGCATACATATCATAATTCAGTCCTTTTTGCCAACAAAATAAGGAATCAAAGAAAAAAAAAACATATGTTAAGTAATGTAGTCAACCAATGTTAACAAATGGAAACTTATTGCAAATAAAATAAAATAAAATAAAATGTAAAAAAAAAAAAAAAAAGCTAAATATTTAAAAACAAAACGTAAAAAAAAAAGAAAAATTATTAATTATTAAATTATTATAACAATTCTATACTTTTTTTTTAGGTTATTATACAATTTGTTAGTGCAAAACAAAGAACAAAATTGCACACTTCTCTCTTTTTATTTTTAAACAGCCATAATTCAGTTCTTTTTGACAACAAAATAAGGAATCAAAGTAACAAAAACCATATAATGTTAACTAATGTAGTCAATTTATGTTAACAAATGGAAACTTGTAAAGTTTTCCTGAAATCTGTTTATGAAAACACTTTTAACTTAAAAATAAGTATAATATAATACATCTCATCCAATCTAATCTTTAAATAAAAACAAAATGTAAAAAAAATAAAATAAATAAATATTTTAAAACAAAACATTTGAAAAAGAATTGCATAGCTTTCTCTTTTTAAATTATATTTTTTTTAATTATTATATTTTGTATATATTTATTTATATTTTTATCTAATCTAATCTAATTTTTAAATTAAAAACTTTTTTTTAAAACAAAACAACTAAAAACAAATGGACAGCTTTCTCCTTTTAATTAATTATTATTATTTTTTTTTTTAATTATAATTAGTTTTAGGTTATTATACAAATTGTTGGTGCAAAACAACAAAAGAAAAAAATTGCACTTCTCTCTTTAAAAATATTAAAATGTTTTCAAACATGCATAATTCAGTCCTTTTAGCTAAAAAAAAAAAAAAGGACTCAAAGTAGTAAACCATATAATGTAAACTAGTCAACTAAAGTTACCAAATGGAACCTTAAAGTTTTACTGAAATCTATTTATGAAAACACTTTTAACTTAAAATATATATAATAATATAATACATAACATTGTTAAAAATTATATAAAAATAAAAAAATAAAAAGAGAAGGTTACGCAAATATTTCAGTTTTTTGCATTTTTTTGCATTTCAATAATAAATATTTTAAATTAATATTATATTATATTATATTATATTATATAAGGACAAAAGGACAAATGGTACAAAAAGACAAATTTGCACGCCTTTCTCTTTTTAAAATCTTTTTAAACATGCATAATTTGGTCATTTTTAACAACAAAGTTAAGTAATTAAATTTAAAATGTAAAATAATACAAAGAAAGCCATGCATTTTTTCGAGTTGTTTTGCACTGTCCATTTCCATAATAGTCAGTGCAAAATAACTGGAAAAATAGCATGCCGTTCTCTCTTTTTTTATTTTTAAACATACATAATTTATTCATTTTTGACAGTAAAACCACCAAGAACCGTATAACACAGATTACCGTTGCTGTCGTAGATGAAGGTTGAGGTTTATCATTATGTAGCCATTATGCTGTTTTTAAATACAGTACATTCATCTCGCTGCAAAGTACGCAATTGTATTTCCATAGCAACTGTGTGACATCATGACCGACACACTAGTTCAGCTTTCACAAATACATCTGCACAAACATTTACTCAAGATGTGGGTCATTCAACAGCTGCTCTGACTGACGCTATAAATGAACATCATCAACCACACACAAAACTGGCTCCATTAGCCAGAGCATTAATGAACATTACATAACAATGAGCAATGCTTTTTACAGTATTTATTAATGTCTGTTAATGTTAATAAAAAATACAGCTGTTCATTGTTAGTTCACAGCTCAGGTCCATTAAATAATTTTAGCAGATATTATACCTTTGATTTTAACAATTTATTAGTAAACATTGAAATTGAAAACATTAACTAAGATTAATAAATGCTTTAGAATCATTTTGTATTGTTAGTTCATGTTAACTAATATAGTTAACTAATGGTAACAAAATGGAACCTCACTGTAAAGTACTGATGAGAACACTTTTCGCTTAAAACTAAGTATAATATAATATAATATAATATAATATAATATAATATGATTATCCCCTTAGAAATGCAGAATCTGAGTGCATGAAAATATATATTTTATAAATTCAAACCTATAAAATAAACTTTAAATAAAGACTTATGCAGTAACTATAATTTTAAGGTGGTAATATAATATAATATAAAGTAATATAATATAATATATAAAGTTATATAATATAATATAATATAATATAAAGCAATATAATATAATATAATATTATATTAAGCAATATAATAAATATAATATAATATAATATAATATAATATAATATAATAATATAAAATATAATATATATCTGAATCTGAGTGTATGAAAATATATATTTTATAAATTCAAACCTATAAAATAAACTTTAAATAAAGACTTATGCAGTAACTATAATTTTAAGGTGGTAATATAATATAATATAATATAATATAATATAATAAACTATAATTTTAAGGTGGTAAAATAATATAATATAAAGTAATATAATATAATATATAAAGTTATATAATATAATATAATATAAAGCAATATAATATAATATAATATAATATTATATTAAGCAATAATAATATAATATAATATAATAATATATCTGAATCTGAGTGTATGAAAATATATATTTTATAAATTCAAACCTATAAAATAAACTTTAAATAAAGACTTATGCAGTAACTATAATTTTAAGGTGGTAAAATAATATAATATAAAGTAATATAATATAATATAATATAATATTAAGCAATATAATATAATATAATATAATATAATATAATATAATATAATATAACATAATAAATATAATATAAAATAATATAATATAATATATAAAGTTATATAATATAATTATCCCCTTCGTAATGCAGGATCTGAGAGCACGAAAATATATATTTTATAAATTCAAACCTATAAAATAAACTTTAAATAAAGACTTATGCAGTAACTATAATTTTAAGGTGGTAATATAATATAATATAATATAATACAATATAAAGCAATATAATATAATAAATATAATATAATATAATATAATATAATAAACTATAATTTTAAGGTGGTAAAATAATATAATATAAAGTAATATAATATAATATATATATTTTATATAAATAATTCCGAACAAACTATATAAATAATAAAACTTTAAATAAAGACTTATGCAGCAAATATAACAAAAACAGAAAGGGGTCACATTGTTAAATAAATAAATACTTTACAAATATAATGAAATAAAACATGCCTAAATGAAATATCAAAGGTTTAATGTATGATTAAAAAGTGTAATTTTTTATTGTATTTTAAGGTGGTAATGTAATTGCTAATGTTGAAATAAGCAATCCAGAGATTTTATATAAACATACTTTGCATCGAAATACCATTATTATTGCACTATTTTTTGTTCCTACTGTTAAAAACTATAAAACATAGTTTGAAAACAAAAATTAAATGTTGTTACACTGTTACATTATAATTGAGAAAGTTAATTGCAACAATAACTAGTAACAGTAGTATTTTATTACAATTAATAATTGAGCAATAATTTATTTAAATTATTCTATTATTAATTTATTAATATGAATTATTATTAATTAATATTTAATATTTCACAATTCAAATCAAATATAATATTTAGCTCTTCAAAGCAAAAGCACTTTGACACCTTTAATCTATTATGAAGACCTATGAAAAATGACATTCATTGCATGGACCAAAAAAAAAAAAAAGGGTGAGTAAATGATGACAGAATGATCATTTTAGTTGAACTATCCTTTAAAGTTTAAGATCTAAACTCTACAGCAGTGCTGTGCTTTACATGAAGTGAGCAAGACGAGTGTTATGAGACGCAATCATTCACTGGCTCCGCCCACTTCTCATGCAACACGCACAGATTGGCCAGTTCTGATGTCATGCTGATGATTGACAGCTACGCATGCTTGGTCGCCTCCCCCGTTCCTGTCAGATTATACCATTTCTTATTATACTATGACCTTTGAACCTTTACTCCGGTGCAGACCGATCAAAACAATGAAACTGAGTTTAATGTTTACCACAATAAAAAATAAGAGTGTTTTGGAATGTGGTAAAATCTCGACTGTAAACTCCAGTCAATCTCTATTTGCGGTTCAGCAGGTCAAAGGTCAGGAGCAGGCACGAGGAAGGCGTTCATGATAAGATGATGACAGACGATGACGCGATGATTTGACGAGCCCGTGTTTTAATCGCGGCTCTTACCAAGACCGAAATCCTGACGCGTTTGGGCGGCCTGAAGTCAGGAGCGACTGTGTGCTCCACGTTATTATTCTTCCATAGGTGAAAAAAATGAAGGGAAAATATAACATTTACACCAAAAAAAACTTCAAATGATAACCCTCATATAAACATAAAAGTGTGTGTGTGTGTGTGTGTGTGTGTGTGTGTGTGTGTGTTAGTCTCACCTCCATTGCATCAGTCTGAGGTCGAGCACATAACAGATTCTTTAAGCCAATGCCAGAATCATGAGGACCTAAAAACAAAAAACACTCATAATTAATATAATATAAGATAATAGCTATAAAATTCATGTGTCTAATAAATTATGTTCCAAATTAGAAACTGAAAACTAAAAAAAGGGGGAAGGGGGAGGTTTTAAAGTACCTTTTCCATGGTTAAAAAATAATAAATAAAAAAATAAAACATTTTAAAATAATAATAAAAAAAACATCACTGTATGTTTAATGCATGTTTGACTTAATTTTTATTTTTAGGCTCTAATGACAACTCATGAGGACAGTGTGTTCTGTGCGTTTGCACGTACCTAAGCATATTTTGGGGTAAAATTTGTACCAACAAGTAAGCTAAACCAGACAAAAATCACCCAAAAAGTAATTTTGTGTACGTCCTCATTTCTAAAAAAAAAAAAAAAGTACAAAAAAAGATAAAAAATAAATAAATAAATAAATAAAAAGTTAAAAAGAAAAAAGAAACTAAAAAATAATAAATATAAAACAAAAATTATTATTATTTTTTTAATTGCAAGGCGGAAAGTTTTCTGCTAGAATCAGCTGTTTAAAACTACTTAAGGATATTTTAGGGACAAACCGATACCAAGAAGTGAGGTAAACCTAACAAAAATCACCAAAAAACGAATTCTGTGTATATTCCTCATTTCCAAAAAAAAGGTAAATAAATAAATTATAGTAATAATAATTACAAAAACATAGTTTAAAAAAAAAAAAAAAAAAAAAAAAAAGAAAAACATAAAAAAGAGAGAGAGAGAGAGAAAAAAAAAAAACAGCAACAAAAAAAAGGATAAATAAAAAGTAAAAATAATAAATATAAAAACCAAATAGTAAATACATTTTTATAATTGCTACGCAGAAAGTTTTCTGCTAGAATCAGCTGTTTAAAACTACTTAAGCATATTTTTGGGACAAATGGGTAACAAGAAGTGGGTAAACCTAACAAAAAAATAAAATAAAAAAAAAAAAATCACCAAAAAAATGAATTCTGTGTATATTCCTCAATTCCAAAAGTAAATAAATAAATAAATAAATAAATAAATAAATAAATAAATAAATAAATAAATAAATAAACAAATAAACAAATAAAACAAATAAATTATAGTAATAATAATTACAAAAACATAGTTAACAAAAAGAACACAAAAAGATAAAAAAGACAAAAAATTAACAAATTACATTCCTCAATTCCAAAAATAAATTAATAAATAAATATATAATAGTAATAATAATTACAAAAACATAGTAAAAAAAAAAGGGAAAAAAATAATAGACAAAAAACAATTAAACAAAAAAAAAAAAGTACAAATAATACAATAAAATAATAAATATAAAAACAAAAATAGTAAATACATTTTTTTAATTGCAAGGCAGTAACCTAACCAAAAAAAAAAAAAAAGACAGAGAGAGAGAGAGAGAGAGAGAGAGAGAGAGAGAGAGAGAGAGAGAATAAAAAACAATAAAAAACAAAAAGATCAAAAATAAAAAGAAAAGTAAAAATAATACAATAGAATAATAAATATAAAAAACAAAATAGCAAAGCAGCAAATCAGTATATATGATTTCTGAAGGATCATGTGACACTGAAGACTGGAGTAATGATGCTGAAAATTCAGCTTTGATCACAGAAATAAATTACATTTTAACAGATATTCACACAGGAAATAGATATTTTACATTCTAATATTATTTCACAATTTTTACTACCAAAAATCACCCAAAAACTAACCTCAACAGAAAACAACAGAAGTCTATGCAATGTCCACATTTAGATGGATAACTAAACATGTGTGTGATATTACTTGTTGGGATCTCGACGTTTTTCTCGGCGACAGACGTCCTCTTCAGCGCAGGTTTCAGAGGTTTGGGTGAGATCGGACGGGCCGGAGTGAACGACGACTCTTCTGTGGAGATCTACACGCACAAACATTCAAGATCACGTCAAAAACTGAGAAAAAGTCAGAAAAAGTAAGATCAGAGAGTCGAGTAAATGTTTGCCTTCTGACCTGGAAGCGAACCTCGAGGTTGACCTTTTGACTCCCCTCCTCGCTGCTGGGAGTGCTGACCACGGACACGCGCTTCCTCTCTGCCTCCGCGCGCTCGCGTATGAACTCCAGCCGCCGCGCGCGACCCAGATGCTGCGTGAGGATCGCCTGCAACTGAGCGCGCTCGATAGAGCCCAGCAGGATCATCGACTCTACAGATGAAAGAAATTAATACTTTAATTCAGCAAGGACGCATTAAACTGATCAAAAGTGACGGTAAAGACATTTAGAATGTTACAGAAGATAAATAAATGCTGTTCTGTGAATCCTGAAAAATACAATATATGACATTTTGCACAAAAATATTGGTCAGCACAACTGTTTTCAACATTGCTAATAATCATAAATGTTTGTTGAGCAGCAAATCAGCATATTAGAATGATTTCTGCAGGATCATGTGACACTGAAGACTGGAGTAATGATGCTGAAAATTCAGCTTTGATCACTGAAATAAATTACATTTTAACAGATATTCACATAGAAAACAGCTGTTTTACATTGTAATAATATTTCACAATTTTACTGTATTTTTTATTTTAATCAAATTCAAAAAATCTGATTTTTTTTTTCAGTTTTTTCCACATACTGTCATTTGGAATGCAATCTTTTGTACTTTCGTCGCACCCAAAGAAAAACTGCAGTACTTTACCGCTATAGGACAGGAAGAGTTAAATAAACTCATCACTGTGTCTAAACCAACAACATGCCTATTAGATCCCGTACCCACTAAATTACTGAAAGAATTGTTACCTGTGGCAGAAGAACCGCTTCTCAATATTATTAACTCATCCTTATCTTTAGATCACGTCCCTAAACCATTCAAGCTGGCGGTTATTAAGCCTCTTATTAAGAAACCACAACTAGACCCTAGTGAACTGGCAAATTATAGACCCATTTCTAATCTTCCATTTATGTCTAAAATTTTAGAGAAAGTTGTATCTGCTCAACTGTGCTCATTCTTGCAAAAAAATGATATCTATGAAGAATTTCAGTCAGGTTTCAGGCCCCATCACAGCACAGAAACTGCACTTGTTAAAATCACTAATGACTTGCTTCTTGTGTCAGACCAAGGCTGCATCTCACTGCTAGTTTTACTTGATCTTAGTGCTGCGTTCGACACTATAGATCATGACATACTAATAGATCGACTACAAAATTATGCGGGTATCCAAGGGCAGGCTTTAAGATGGTTCAGATCCTACCTGTCTGATCGCTACCACTTTGTTTATTTAAATGGGGAGTCATCTCAGTTATCACCAGTAAAGTATGGAGTGCCACAAGGATCTGTTCTAGGTCCTCTACTATTTTCAATATACATGCTGCCCCTTGGTAATATTATTAGAAGACATTGGATTGGTTTCCATTGTTATGCTGATGATACTCAACTATATATCTCAACAAGACCAGATGACACTTCTGAATTATCGAAGTTAACAGAGTGTGTTAAAAATGTAAAAGATTGGATGACCAACAATTTTCTGCTATTAAATTCAGATAAGACAGAGATATTACTTATTGGACCTAAAAACAATACACAGAATCTTTTGACTTACAATTTACAACTAGACGGATGTACAGTTACTTCCACTACAGTCAAAAGCCTGGGTGTTATATTAGACAGCAACTTGTCTTTTGAAAATCATATTTCTCATGTAACAAAAACAGCATTCTTCCATCTTAGAAACATTGCCAAGCTGCGAAACATGTTACCTGTTTCTGATGCAGAAAAGCTAGTTCACGCATTCATGACCTCTAGACTGGACTATTGTAATGCACTATTAGGTGGTTGTCCTGCATCTTCAATAAACAAGCTACAGATAGTCCAAAATGCAGCTGCTAGAGTCCTTACCAGGCCAAGAAAATATGATCATATTACCCCAATTTTAAAGTCTCTGCACTGGCTACCTATTAGGTTCCACATCAGATACAAAATAGCACTTCTTACCTATAAGGCACTTAACGGTTTAGCTCCTGCGTACCTAACTAGTCTTCTACCACGCTGCAATCCATCACGCTCCCTAAGGTCACAAAACTCTGGACTGTTGGTAGTACCTAGGATAGCAAAGTCCACTAAAGGAGGTAGAGCTTTTTCACATTTGGCTCCCAAACTCTGGAACAGCCTTCCGGATGACGTTCGGGGTTCAGACACACTCTCTCTGTTTAAATCTAGATTAAAGACTCATCTTTTTAGCCAAGCATTCAAATAATGCATCTCATAAACCTTTCCTGCAGCTATATCTGATCAAATGTTCATTATTAATCTTTTAGCTCTGGTTTAACAAACCTTCCTTTTCTTAGTTTGAACAGCAGCTACGCTAATTATGTTCCTATTTGTTCTCTGTTTTTGCCATGGGATTGACATCCCATGGTAACTAGGAATTCACAAGCTTCAGTCTGGATCCAGAACACTTAAGAAGAGATGATGCCAACCCCACGGAGGACTTCAGATGATGCCAACCCTGAAAACATACAGCACTACCAAATCCTGCTACTAATTTATAGTGTTCTTTGTCTGTTTGATTATGTCATTAATTGATCTTTACCACACATCTCTGCCATATGTACATCAAGCTACTACTACATATATTGTAAAAATGTCAATTTGGTGTAAAGCTGCTTTGCAACGATATGTATCGTGAAAAGCGCTATACAAATAAATTTGAATTGAATTGAATTTACTTAAATTAAAAATCTTGGAAAAATTATCAAAAATATTTAAAATGATTTAAATATAAACCTAAAATTAATTACATATTTAAAATTATTCTGAAAAATATTCAAAATTACTTGAAACATTTAAATATTTAAAACCAATACAGGGTTCCTGGAAAAAAAAGCTCCTGGTGCAATCTAGAGAGACAAACCAACCATGTATGTATTGTTTTTTTAGATACGTTTCTTATGTTCATCTGCTGTTCATTTGATTAAAAATGCAGAAAAAATGTGAAATATTATTAAGATGTCAAACAATGTTTTTCTATATTAATATACATTAAAATGTAATTTATATCTGTAATTAAAGCTGAATTTTCAGCATCATTGCTCCAGTCTTCAGTGTCACATGATCCTTCAAAAATCATTCTAATATGCTGATTTATAATCAATGTTGAAAACAGTTGTGCTGATTAACATTTTGGAACCTGTGATACTTTTTTTTTTTTTTTTTTTTAATTCTTTGATTATTGAAAGGTTAAAAAGAAAAGCATTTATTTAAAATAGAATGGTTTTCTAACAATATACACTACTGTTCAAAAGTTTGGGGTCAGTAAATTTTATTCTTTCTTTTTTTGAAAGAAATCAACACTTTTATTCACCAAGGATGTGTTACATTAATAAAAAGTGATAACATAGATTTACATTGTTATTTTGAATTGTTATTCATCAAAGAATCCTGAAAAAAAAACATTGATCATTCTAATAATAAATCATATTAGAACGATTTCTGAAGGATCATGTGACACTTTAGACTGGAGTAACAGCTGATGAAAATTCAGCTTTGCATCACAGGAATAAATTATATTTTAAAGTATATTAAAATAAAAACCATTATTTTATATTGTAATAACATTTTGAAATATTACTGTTTTTTTTCTGTATTTTTGCTCAAATAAATGCAGCCTTGATATTGAAACACAAGTCTCACTGATCCCAAACTTGTGTGTGTGTGTGTGTGTGTGTGTGTGTGTGTGTGTGTGTGTGTGTGTGTTTGTACCTGCAGACTCCACCAGCGCCACCGTTTTGAGGTTTCCTATCAGGAGGATCTCATGAAGGTCTCTGTAGGTGGAGTTCAGTGTGATATAACGAACATCTCGGACCATGATGTCCTCCACACGAATATTATACTTCCTGCAGACGGAGACGTCATTGTGAAAAACATCAAGACATGACACTTGCAGGTTTTCCACAGTTGCACTTAGATGAAGCAGTGCAGCAAATGCAGTTACACAATCACTGCAGCAAACTCATCCTCCACTACAGCAGCACAATAAATGCAGAATGACTGTTTTTAATTATTATTAGTGGTGTTTGTTAAGTCACTCAACACTACTACTTTTGCTCATATTTAGAGATACTGATCTGAAGAAATACTTAACAGGTATAAAATTTAAAAAAGCATGAGAAATGGGCAGTTTCAAACAAACCTAAACCTTGTTAATGTTATTTTAGTATTTTTCAGAAACTATTATAGTTTTTATTAATATTTTAAACTGTTTTTTTTTTTTACTACTTTATTTTTTTATTTTATTATTTTCCATTTTTTTTAAATGTCTATTTAGCTTTATTAGTTTTTCTTTGCTGTTGTTGATGTTGTTATTGTAGTAAATCAAAAATAAAATACAAAGTACATGTAGTTAAACAAATTTAAAACATTTATATTTATATTTAGAGTATATATATATATATATATATATATATATATATATATATATATATATACACACACACACACCTTCCCTAATTACAAATTTTATTTTCTGTATAGATAGATAAAATTAAAACAAGAAATGCTGCATTGACAATTACCTGAAATCAGTATTTATATTATATATTTATATAATATAAATAATGATAATTATGTAATTTTTACACATATTGTCATCTAGCCTAAATTCAAAATTGTTACCAGTGTTATTTTAGTTAGTGTTAGTTTATTCTTCTCATTTTTTATTTTATTTTATTTTATTTTATTTTATTTTTTAACTTATTTGTCAGTTTTATGTCAGTTTTATTAGTGGTAATGTCTACACCATTTTATTTTTTTTTTTTATTTCAGTTTTAGTTATGTTATTTTAGCTGATCAAGTTAATACTAAATTAAAAGAAGAAATGTTGCATCTAGCTAAATTCAAATCTGTTGTATATTTTATTTCAGTTTATGTTTAATTTATTTTAAGCAACATTTTCTTTGGTTTTAGCTTGTTAACTACAATAACCCGGCTTGTTACTTAAGTTTTTGTAGAAAAAAAAAAACAAAAAAACAAAAAAAAATCAAACTAATATTTTACCACTAACATTTACGCAAGAAAACACACAAATATATTTAATATGTATGAATGTTAAATTTATCCTTGTTTTTTTTAAAATGATACTTTTTTGTTGGCATACAAGACATATTTTGTTTCTGTATCGACTGATATTTTGGCAGCATTGGGTGGAAAACAGACGAGCCAATAAAAACACTGAAAAGAAAGATGAATAGAGAGAGAGAGAGAAAGAGGAAGAGATACAAAGTGGTGAATGTCAATGAGTGTGTGTGTGTGTGTGTGTCCATCCTGCTGATAGGTGAGTTTTCTGCAGAATCTAACTCAGCAAAAATCTCGCTTCCTCCACACACACACACACACACACACACACACACACTCTCAATGAAAATGGATGAAACTCAGTTGAGCAGAACATAGAGAAAACACACATACACACACACACACACGTACTTGTTCTCTCGACACGTATAAATGTATCTCCCAGATGCCTCAGATGAGTTTGACACCAGGGCAGAAACAAAATCATTCAGAAAAAAGATAGCAAAAGATCTGTGTGTGTGTGTGTGTGCGTGTGATGTGTTCTGCATCGTTGCTTCCATTTTCTGCTCTTTAATCACAACAGAAATAAACACACACACACACACACACACACACACACACACACACACACACACACAAGCAAAAGGTGGAAAAAAAATTTAAACTTTGAAACCCTGAAAGACCAAAAGCCTCAGAAACCAAGATTGATGTGCATGTTGCACAGTTTGCCATTAGTCTAATGCTTTGCACTGCAAAGTGAGTGAGTGTGTTTTGTTTTATGAAACTAGATCTTGTTTACAGACATACTGTCCATTTACACTAATTAAGAGAAAACACCATCTCTGTCAGTAGAGCCACTTAATAAAATGAAGTAAAAATGTATTCATTAAAAATTAACAAATAAATAATTAATTTGTTAAAATGCAACAATAAAATAACAAAACATTTTATCTTTTAACTGCATTAAAATAAGTTACTAATTGCTTTATTTATTTCTTTAGCAATTACAGGTTTTATATTTAATTAATTTAATTAATCCTGAAAACCAGAAGTGAATCTGTATTTGAGCCACAGGTTCTTTTAGTATCATTGAGATTCTATTATATTTTTTATTAATGTCATGAATCAGTTTTTCTTTCCATATGTTCGTTTTCTGCTTTAGTCATTTTGTTTTGTGTTTTTGTCATTTAAATTAGTTTGTGTTTGTCTATTTAGCTTTTATTCATTTTAATTTCAGTTTTAGTTTTAGTTATTTTAGCACATCAAGCTAAATGGTTTTACTGGCTTAAATGTTTTCAGTTTTAGTTTTAGATTCAGGTAACTATAACAGTTTCTTGTGGGTTTTTTGATAGGTAGATTTGGTTTTATGAGTAAAAATATGAACCATGCTGAACATTACTTAAGTATTAAATAGGTTATACAGCCAAACCCTAAACATGAATTTTGTTTTAAAAATGCAACTTGCAAAATGTAAAAGTAACTAGCTGCTCAATTGAATTTCATGTGAGAAGAAGGAAGAACTTGATGTCACTGTGATTAAAAGTAAGAAAAAAAAAAAAAAAAAAAGGTGTTTCTACTTCTGTATTCTGCAATAGTTCACCAAAAAGTAAACAGAGAGACTCACTCATGGTGGCCCCAGCCGAGCTCGGGCAGGTAAGGCAGTTTCTTAATGCGAATTATGGAGTCATAGATAGACGGCTGAAGACTCTGAGCAACGGCGTTGGCGAGAATCACAGCGATCATGATGGGCAGAATGTGACTGATCTGACCCGTCAACTCAAACACGATCACGGCTGTGGAAACCGTGTGTGTGACCGCCCCGGATAACGCTGCCGCTCCTACAAAGAAACAGATTTAAAAACACTTAAAATGGGTTCACTTTAAAATTAATGAACTAAAAGAAAAAAAATGACAAGAAGAGATGTTTTTGCAATTTAAAGAAATTAAACTTGCACAGCACAAAAATCAATGCTGCACAACACTGATATAAACATTTAAATCATAAAAAAAAACATTTGCATACAGTAAAAATGAATAAAATGGATATCTACACAGTTATAGCTTAATTTTTCTGAAAATTTTGTTTTTTATTACTAATTTTAATGATTCAAGATTTTTCTTTTTGTCATATGCACACCTAAATTTGCAGTGAAATTTGAACCAGGTCAGCTACTTAGACATGCGTTAAATATAAATAGTAGGTAAAAATGAACAAACTGATCAAATTAATAAAACTGAACAAATTTATAAAAAATACTTTTTAAAAATTACAATATTTTAATATTGTATCAGTATCTCTTTTATACATTTATAAAATGAATACAATTGCATAAAATATTAATAAAAATGTATTAAATATTTAAAAATTGTATTAGTATTTTAAATACTAAAATTGTATTGGTATTACTGTTTTTTTAATAAAATAATAAATAAAATATTTAATCAGTTTATAATAAAAAACAAATATTATAGTGCATTTGCTGGTCAAAATCCTACACTTCTCTAAACCCTTCACTATATTATCCATCCAAGCTTTAAATAAAATAATAAGCATTCAAAGTGGTTATTGTTATTTCATAATTAAATCCAGTGGCTACTAATCAAAGACTAACAATGAAAACAGCAATCCACGACCTGACACAACACAACTAAATCAATGCCTCCCAAAATCACTATGGCAACACTGAAGCAATTTCTATAAAAGGTAATCAGCTGTGATGAACATGTGTGTTTGAACGTGTGTTGAAGTACGACACATGTGAGAGAACATTTATTTCTCACCTACAACAGCGTATCCACCAGGAACTATGGGATAGATGGTTCCGTCTGTATTAATGCCCTCTGGAAACCACGCAGCCATACTTTCACCCACCAAGCGGCCAAACGCAGCACCTAAAACACACAGGTTCACATTCACAGGTCACTTTTTAATGTCCCCATAATGTATGTCTCAATATATTGGATAAAATATTTTTATCATGTAGGCAAGACACTACTTTTGGACTATTTTGCTTTTATAACATGTCTTCTTTCAGAGTAGTGGATAGAAAATATCCAAATACACATTTAAAGTGTTATTTTAAGTTTATTTTATTACACCTATGTGCGTCTGTACATATATCTAAAGGCCATTTTCTCAAAATGAGTTTGTTTCTCCAGTTCAGCAGCACTTACATATGACAAAACTTAGAGTTTTATTCATATCTATATTCTGAAGGTTTTTACTGAAGGGTTTGTTCATACATCATTTGCTTGGATTATTACTGCACTTTTTCTATTTGCATCTATAGATTTTAGCGTCTATAGGCCGTTTTATCAAAATGAGTTTTTTCTCCACTTCAGCAGCACTTACAAATGCCAAAACTTAGAGTTTTATTCCTATCTATATTCTGAAGGTTTTTACTGAAGGGTTTATTCATACATAATTTGCATGGATTATTACTGCACCTTATATATTTGCATCTATAGAATTTAACGTCTTTAGGCTGTTTTATCAAAATGAGTTTTTTCTCCACTTCAGCAAAACTTACTTACACCAAACTTAGCTGTTTTATTCCTATCTATATTCTAAAGGTTTTTATAGAAGGGTTTATTCATATATTATTCACAAGGTTTTATTATGGCACTTATCTATTTGCGCCTGTACTTTGCAATTATTATACATATATTTAAAGCCTATTTTTTTTTTAGATAAGTTTCTTTTTCAACTTCAGCAGCACTTACATTCACCAAAACTTAGACTTGTATTTGTATATATATATATATATATATATATATATATATATATATATATATATATATATATATATATATATATATATATATATATATATATATATATATATCCTTTAGGTTTTTACAGACTGGATTGTTGATATAGACTTTATGATTTCTATAACATTTTATTCTTCATAACAGTGAAAATGTTCTCTTCTCTTGCTGATTGATTTTCTGATTTATGGAGTGATAAAAACAGAAATCCAAAATCTTTAACTCTAATATGCCAGCAAAATCAAACAAGAGTTCTGAATGTGACTTTATCCAATGTTCAAATTTATACTCTGAAAATGTGTGCAAATTAGTGCAAATTTAATTTAACAATTAAACATAACCTTTCAGAAAGCTTTTAATACAAAACATGCACTGTAATTAATTAAAAAGTAATATTTTAAGATAATAAACATACAAACACTTACCAATGACGAAAACAGGCATGAAGGCTCCACATGGTACAGGAATTGTTGTGGCTAAAGCAGACATCCAAAACTGCACAAAAAAAAAACAAAAAAAATACAACAGTAACACTCATTAAAACATAAACAAAACCATTTTTGTAATATTTCAGCAAAATCTAATAGCTTTCTCTACCTCTGCAACAACTTTTCTGCTTACATAACTAAGAAGAACCAATAATAACCAATAATATCATCAGTGTTGAGGGATTAACTAACTAAAAGTAGCAAAGCAACTAACTCAGTAGAATTCATTTTTCAGTAGCATGACAGTAATTTTCCAGTAACAAGCTATGTTGTGGTGTAGTGTGACAAAATTACATTGCTGGTTATTACAAAACAACAGCAGTGACACACTTGTATCAAACTAAAATTAAAAATAGCAACAACCAAAAAAAAGTTTTTGAATTGATTCAGAACTGCCATATAGTTTGTTTACGGCAGTGATTACGTGAGATGGATAGCCCATGTAACAGGCCATCTCTCTACACACAATAGCCTGGCATATGACAAACCAGAGGGGTGTGATATTCACACATGCGCCTGTGTGCGTCACAACACATCAAAATCCCCAAATATCCTCACAGATCAACGCTTCGTTATACATCTGACGCAAAAATCTGTCACGACTGTCATCTGCATGACATTTTATGCTTAGATTGTACGATTTCCTGAAATAGAAAATGAAATAAATGTCAGATATAAATGTGTATATATAAAAATAAGCATGAAAGCAACAGTTTCATGTCCACCAAAATAAAAAGCTGCTTTCTGACAATTTTATTCAACATTACAAGATTAAAAAAAAAAAAGAAATAATTTTTAAAGTTTTAATTTTTATATAAATATATTTAGCAAATTCTAAAAATAAATATAAAAGATATTTATATAAATTATTTTAATTATAAATTGTTCAAAATGATAAAATGCTGTTTATAATTAAAATTATTACAAATTATGATAACAGAAAATAATAAAAGTTTGACAAAACTTCTTTGTAAAAAGCAAA
>CM070021.1:34981411-35121411 GCA_036247105.1 Cirrhinus mrigala
CAGTCATTCCTTGCTTCGTCCAAGTGCGATTGTCAAAAAATGAAACCAGGGTCTCCTTTTGTGTAAGCTATAAAAAAAAGTTATACAGAAAATTATTATTTATTTTCTTATTTTAAACAAACTAAGTTTTGTGAGTTACTGAAAAGCTATTAATAAATAATAATAATAATAATAATAATAACAATAATAACAATAATAATAATAATAATAATAATGAACTTTGGCAACATTGAAATAAATTAAAACACTGAACTAAACTGAGCTGAATAAATCACACCCTTATCTTACTTAGAGCTGCTTTACAGTTGAATTTGTACTGAATTCAACTGAATGTGTTTTTTAACTGATGTTTTTTGCAACATTAAAACTGTTATTTTCCTTTTTTTCCATTTTCCTGTTTTGAACTGTGTTGTATAAAGTGCTGTAGAAATAAACTTGTGACTTTACAAACATTAACATAATGTGAATGTCAAGTAAACTTCCTCTTTAGGGATGTTTAGATGCATTTTACTACAAAACAAGACTCAAGCACTGATTTAGAAAGGACTATTTGCAGTATTATATGAGAGTGAAGTCATACGCTGCTAATGGAGCTTTTTATTGCCTCATTCTGAGTCACTGATTAAGGAAAATGAGAGAGTGTGTGTGTGTGAGAGTGTTTTTGAATTAGAGAGAGAGCTGATGCCTTATTCTGTATTTTATACAAGTATGTGTCGTTCGGATAGATTAATGAATGCCTCATGTTTCTCTCAACTGTCTCATTAAGATTATTAACTGGATGGATTTAACAGCCTGAGGAACAAACACATGTTTTGTGTGTGGTTGTGTGTGTGTGTGTGTGTGTGTGTGTGTGTGTGTGTGTGTGTGTACCTGGTATTTATCACGTTATTTATCACCAAATGTCCCCACAAGGATAGTAATACCAGTAAATTTTGACCTTGTGGGGACATTTGTGAGGTCCCCATGAGGAAACAGGCTTATAAATCATGCAGAATGAGTTTTTTTAAGAAAGTAAAAGTGTGCACAGTCTCCTGTGAGGGCTAGGTTTAGGTTTAGGTGTAGGGTGATAGAAAATACAGTTTGTACAGTATAAAAACCATTACGCCTATGGAATGTCCCCATAAAACATGGAAACACAACGTGTGTGTGTGTGTGTGTGTGTGTGTGTGTGTGTGTGTGTGTGTGTGTGTGTGTGTGTGTGTTACCTGTCCAGCCATGAACTGCCCAAAGCCTGGAGGGAAAGAGAGCGTTGAAATCAGTAGAGTAACCAGCGCGGGATACAAGAGACGCCTGAAACACAATCATACACATTAAATATGTCAATAGATCTGAAACCTGTAAACAGACAACGGTGTTTCAAATTAAGCTACATGTAAAACAATATGCAAGTAATCGACTGCTTTCAGAAAACTTTGGGGATTTTTAGATTTCAATTAAGATATGTTTTGCCCTTTTATAAGTAATAAAAAATAACATCATTTTAGGAGGTTTAACTGCACTATAGTTAAAAAAGGATTAAAAAAAAAAAAAAAGTATCCCAGGTTGTATAATTGTAACATTTTCAGACATTTGACCCTCACAATTACAGAGAAACAAGCACACACCCGTGTTATTTTAGCATCATTCTATTAATAGTTTAATTAGTTTTTGTATTTTCCATTTTTATTTTAGTTAGATTAGTTAGTTTTAGTAATTTAAACACCATACCGTTTATATTTTTTAGTTTGTTATTTTTGTACATCTTAAGTTAAACTAACACCTAAACAAACTGCATACTATACTTAAGAGTGTATAAGTATAAATATCTAAACATTCTTAAAATCAAGATACATTTACTTGAGAAGCAAATTCTTAAGAACAAGAATTACTTCTTGTTTTCTGAAAACAAACAAATAAACTGAAAATTTCTAAGTTTGAAACAAAAAACTTAGAACACTTATAATTAAAAAATAAATTTCTAAGTTTCTAAGTTTGAAAAACTTATAACAATTCTAAATTTGAAAAAGAAAAGAATTTCTATATTTGAAAAAACTTAGTTTAATGTAGTTAATGCAGTTTTCACTAGAGGTTACAATGTTATTTGTACTTTTTGAATATTTGCTGTACATTTGGGAAAAAAAACTTACAAAATGTCAAAGTTTTTTTACTGCAAAATTTATTAAAATTTTGTTCGTTTTTGCTTAAAACAAGAAAAAAAATATTCTGAGAATCAGGGGTTAATTTTGTTTTCCATTAAGATTTTTTAAGTTTTATTAAGAATCAAGTTGTTAAGAATCTTGTTTTAGCAAAAACTAAGAAAATTCTGATCAATTTTTCAGTAAACAAGACTTGATATCTTTTTAACTTTGCTTCAAGTAAATGTATCTTGATTAAAGAATGTTTAGATATTTATAATATAAAAAAGGCAAAAATCATAAGTAAGAAAATTATTTTTGCAGTGTATAAGTTAAACTAAATAAAAATTAGAAATATTTCCATTAAGATTTTTTAAGTTTTATTAAGAATCAAGAATTTTTCATACCCCATTGGCAGATATTTGTTCTTGTTTCAATCAAAAACTAACAAATATCTGATAAATTTTTCAGTAAACAAGACTTGATATCTTTTTGATTTTGCTTCAAGTAAATGTATCTTAATGTAAGAATGTTTACAAATTTATACTATAAAAAAGGCAAAAATCGTAAGTAAGAAAATCATTTTGAGTTGAAAAAAATTATAAAATTAGAAATATTTCCATGGGAACTAGCTGAAATAAAAAGAAATTAAAATAAATTAATTAAATAAATAAAAAAATGTAAATAAATTAAAGTTTTGATATACATTTTATTTCAGTTAACCTTCATTTTATTTCAAGCAAAAAACAAAAGGTTTTAGTTTTCACTTTAGTTAACTAAAATAACCCTGGGAACACTTACTTCTTCATGAGGAACTTGTTAATAGTCTTCTGTTTTCGCATGAACTGCACAATTAGCCTGTTCAAATACACAAATAAGGCACCACCAAACCCGCTGGCGATTCTGCAGAGAGAGTGACATCATGCATATTTATTATGAGTGGGATAAAAACACTCATGAATAAATGAGTCATAATACAGTTCATTAGATGATTTTGTTTGTGCTCTCATCAAATATCTGTTGGATACAAAGTGTCTAAAACAAGCACACATGAACAATTAGCAGGAGACACTGACTCACGTTTTAAATAATTATTCAAGTAAACAGTGAGCAATAAAATAACGTTCAGCAGAAACATAATGCAAGCAACAGAAGACAAGACAATTAGCTTTAAAGACAAATAGATTAAAGTAGTAAACATGATTAAAGAAGTTAATCATGATTTTTTTTTTTTTTTTTTTTTTTTTTTTTTTTTAAAAGTAAACAGTATGTCTTGATTTACAATAAAAATATTCTTTATCTATCAATAAAGATTGGTAAATTGTTTTCCTGTTTTAAGAACAAACCTGACAAGATTTTTAAGGTTTATCATACACTTCTTAACTTTTTTTTTTTTGCTAACTTTGATTCACTGTTACATTTGTTGATTATATTTTTAAGGATGTGCAGATACGTTTGATGTACACAGGACAAAAACTGAGAAAGAAAATAATTTTCTCACTATTAGGAGGGAGATAAAAGAGGCTGAACTGACCCGATCACAGCAAACGCTGGAAGCTCTTGGAGGTCAAAGGGGAAGTCTAGTCTGAACCGTGTTTTAAAGAGAGCTGTGATCGTTTCTGAGAAAAAAAAGAGGATTCTTTAACTCTCAACAAATAAAAGTACATCAAGTGTTTTCAATAACACATGCACACAAACCTTCATCTCTGTTCCAGACTGCCAGAACTCTAAAGATAAAAGCACTAAATGTAGCAGCAAAGAATCCACGCCAGTAGTTTCGTACGGCGAAAAACGTGGAGGTTACCTCGATGCTGAATAACACACCTGAAATGCACATATATAAAGTTATTATCTTGATGGAAATTTCATGGTTCATGGTTTTTCCAATTTAGAAATGTTCTACACTTTTCAAACTTAGAAATGTTCGTTTTTTTAAAAAAAAATATAGAATATTTCTAAGTGTGTTCAAATATAGACTTTTTTTTTCCTCCAAATTTACAAATGTTCTTAGTTGTTTAAATGTAAAAAAAATGTCTTTGTTTTTAAATAGACATTTTTGCACATTTTTGTGTAAATTTACAAAAAAAATGTTCAAAAACTACAAATAACATTGTAACCTCTAGTGAAAACTGTATTAACTACATTTTTTACGTTTTTCCTTTTTTTCAAATGTAGAATTGATAGAATTGAAATGTTTTTCAAACTTATAAATTTTGTATTTTATTCAGAAATGTTCTTAGAAATGTCCTGTGTGTTTTTAAATAGACATTTTGTAAGTTTTTAACCTTTTAGTAAAAACTGCATTACAGCTAAGTTTTTTCAAATATAGAAATTCTTTTTTTTTTTTTTTTTTTTTTTTAAATTAAGAATTTTTCTACGTTTTTCAAACTTAGAAATTCAGTTTTTTTTTTTTTTTATTTAGAAATGTTCTAAGTTTTCTGTTTCAAACTTTTCTGTGTGTTTTTACATAGATTTAGTAAGATTTTTTTCCAAATTTACAGCAAATATTCAAAAGGTACAAATAATATTGTAACCTCTAGTTAAAACTGCATTAACTACATTACAACTAAGTTTTTTTTTTCAAACAGAACAATTCCAGAAAAAAAAGTAAAAGTTTTTCAAACATAGAACATTTTCTTTTTTTTAAAAAAAACAGGCAATTTCTAAGTTTCTTCAAATATTATTCTTCAAATATTTAATTTAATATTTTTAAATTTAGATTTGTGTGTTTTTTTTTTGTAATTTTGTAACTTTTTTTTTTTCAAATTTAAAGTAAATAATCAAAATGTACATTGTATCCCCTAGTTAAAACTCCATTAACTACATAGTAATCATACTTATAGAATTTTACATCAATTATTTAGTCTTCATTTGAATGTTTTTACTGTGTGGGCACCAGAGTAGTGTGCCATTCAGAACTGAATTAAAACGCCTTTTTACATTTCATTTTAATTTCTAAATCTGATTTGAACTAAATCTGAATACTGAACACTAATTAAAATTTCAAATTAATTACGTGGAATTCAAATAAATATCAGAAGAAATTTACAGCATACAACTGCGGTGAATGAACATTTTCCAAAATGCTTCAATCTTCTACAAAGTTTTCAAAATTGAGCCAAAAAAAAAAAACAAGGAGGATTAGAAGACTTTACATGATCATAAATATTATCTGATATACATGTTTATTATTAGCACATCTGTGTGGTTAAAACCGATAAACAGTTACAAATCAACAGATGCAAACATTTTTTTATGAAACAATCTGAAACGAGGTGTTGCATGGCAAAATTAAATGGTTTTGAAACTAAAAATGAAAAATTCTGATCATACTTTAAAGAAATATGTCTGATTAGAGAATCAGTTACACAAGGTTGTTTTGTTTCTCTTTGGGGACACTTTCAGAAATGTTATCCTAAATTGACAAACGGTTCTGACCTCCAATAGGAGCAGCAAAGCAGCATCCGACCCCGACAGCACAGGCAGCCGCAAGCATCTCAGTGTTTCTGGACTCATTCTGTTCAACACACACACACACACACACACACACACACACACACACACACACACACACACACACATACGCACACACACAACAGAAAATGTAATATTCAAAAGCAGACTACTTGACCCGTTGTTCAAAACACACACACACACGCAAAACCAAAAAGCAGAAGTACATACACACCAGCGCAATCCAGCATTGTTCAATACACCAACAAAATCAAACACAATAAAAAAATCTAATTGCACAAAAACACACTATGTATCACACCATCTACAAACAGATACACACACACAAACATTGACACACACCTGTGTTTGGTAAATCTATTCAGAGATGGATATCGCTGTTAGTTTTATCCTCACAAAAGGAAAACTTCATCAAGAGAAATGCAAAAATACATACATTTTAGGTTGATTTTGGTAACACACACACACACACACACACACACACACACACACACACACACACACACACACACATATAAAAAAAAAAATAATAATAATTTCCAGGAAGAAAAATTATCGGGTTTACAATTTACATTAGCGCATTCAGTGGATTCTTTTATCCTAATTTTATCATTTGCTTCGTGATGCACAATACTTGATATAAATTAAATATTTCTGCAAAAAAGTGTTTGTGAATTCAAAAAATAAAATAACAAATGACAAGAACATCTGACTTGTATGAATCTGTTAATTAAATAGTTGAATAACAAAATTTAACCATAGATTAAATTTAAAAACGTGTTTTCACCTAACAACAACAAAAAAAATGGAATTAATTTGGTTGAAGATGGAAACACACACACACACACACACACACACACACACTTTTGTAACATTTTTCCTCAATGTTAAAATTTCTTGCAC
Organism: Cirrhinus mrigala; assembly: GCA_036247105.1. Classification (NCBI taxonomy): domain Eukaryota; kingdom Metazoa; phylum Chordata; class Actinopteri; order Cypriniformes; family Cyprinidae; genus Cirrhinus; species Cirrhinus mrigala. Next base: position 34,987,903 of record CM070021.1, read on the forward strand.
CAAAATAGTTGCAATTTAGTTTTCGTACTAATAGTTTTCCTGTAATTCTCACATAGTTTTTTCTCATTTGATTCTCACTACTGTAAAATAGTACATGAAAAAAAAAAAAAAAAAAAAAAAAAGTACTGTATTTTTAGAATAGATAAAACAATGTATAAATACTTGACCCAAAATGGCAAAATCTTGACAGAAACCTTGGCAAGAGTTTGCCTAAAATTGCAGGCTATGAAACTGTTTTAATTACCTCATAAATTCCACCAAAGAACGACATGAATTTGCAGAGAAGAGCAGCGCACAAACTGGCAATGTGCACAAAAGGACCCTACAGGACAAAAAACACACACAAGGCTAGTGATGAATTCAAAATAAAGCAGGGATACTTTAAAGACCTTACAACAACACTGACTCAAGTGAAAAAGTTTTGCTGGAGGAGAGGAGAGCAGGTAAATTAGATCTCAAACTAAAAACATATTAATCTGAATGTGTTCACCTCCTTGCCCAGAGGCAACCCGCTGCCCAGCGCGCAGGTCAGTCCAACGACTTTGGCCACAAATGTTTTTAAAGTGAGATATTCCTTCAGCACCACTCCTCTGAGAATCGTCTTCATTTCAGGAATACCAGACCCTGAATGAGAGATAAAGGCAGGAGACCACTGTTAAATTATGAAGAAGAGCAGAAATCTTTCATGAGTGTGTGAATGCAAGCATGTCTCACCAGCGGCCTGGGGTGCTACTATGTGTGTGAATCCTGCAGAGAAACTGATGAGAACCACAGGATACGTGACCCAAGCTAAATACTGCAGGATTACATTACTGTCCAAACCACCGTACATCCACTTCTGTGCTGTAGAGAGAAGAACACACAAGAAGTAAAATTACACTGTATCTACTACATCATTTCTGAACATTTTAAAACTCAGAAAAATGTAAAAGTTCCTAGACAGAAACATACTTTAGTCAAAGTACAAGTTAGCTTAGAAATGTTCATCAGTTTTTTTTTTTTTTTTTCAAACTTAGAAATGTTCAAAGTTTCAAAACTATGAATGTTTCTAAGTTAAATGAAACTTTGAACATTTCTAAGTTTCAAAACTTTGAAAACTTGAATTTCAAGACAATTAACTCTTTAAAGTTTTTTTTTTTTTTTTTTTCAAAATCAGAAATGTTCCAAGTTTTTGAAGCTTAGATATGTTCATAGTTTTCAAACTTAGAAATGTTCAAAGTTTTTGAATCTTAGAAATGTTCAGTTTTCAAACTTAGAAATGTTCACACTTTTGAAACTTAGAAATGTTTAAAGTTTTTGAAACTTAGTAATGTTCATAGTTTTCAAGCTTGGAAATGTTCAAGGTTTTTGAAACTTAGAAATGTTCACAGTTTTCAAACTTAGAAATGTTCATAGTTTTCAAACTTAGAAATGTTCAAAGTTTTTGAAACTTAGAAATGTTCATAGTTTTGAAACTGCTCATTTCTAAGTTTGAAAACTTTGAACATTTCTATGTTTCAAAAACTGTGAAATGTTCATAGTTTTGAAACTTAAAAATATTTATAACTTCGAAAATTAGAAATGTAGAAATGTTCAACTTTTTTTTTTTTTTTTTTAAATCAGAAATGTTCTTTAAACTTAAAAATTGTAGAAATTTATAAATGTTTTACACTCAACGTTTTAGAAACGTAGAAATGTTCATAGTTGTGAAACTTAGAAATGTATTTAACTTTGAAACTTAGAATTTGTTTTTTATTAGAAATGTTTAGTTTTTCAAACTTAGAAATGTTTCGTTTTTTCAAGCTTAGAAATTTAGAAATGTTTTAGACTCAAACTTTTTAAAAACTTAGAAATGTTCATAGTTTTGAAACAATCTTCATAACTTTGTTACGTTGAAATGTTCAGTATTTTTTTATTAGAAATGTTTAGTTTTTTTTTAAAACTTAGAAATGTTCAAAGTTTTTTTTTTTTTTTTTTTTTTTCAAACTTACTCTATGGTTGTTCACTTAAATATATTTGTTTATAGACTGATCATCAATTTAAGTTGTTCATCTTCAGACACAGTTGTAATTAAAACTAATTTAATACACATGCACACGCACACACACACACTCCCATACTCACCTTGTAGGAGAAGGGCGATGCAGAAATCCATAACAAAGCTGACCAAAGCCATGACGAGTCCCAGCAAGATGAGGAAGATCCAGTCCTCGCCGACCCGCGACATGAGGAACCGCTGACAGTGCACTGCACAGACTCCACAGAGAGAAACTACATTACCCACAATGCACCAGTGCCCAAAATCATACTGCACTACTTAGAAAGTACCAGTGCACACCTGAAAGACTGCATCAACAACAACTATAATACCCACAACGTCCACAGCAGTGCAGATGAGTACACAACCTACCCAGAAGGACTTCCATCATCATTTTTACAACGAAACTCTCCACAATGCTCTTTTCAATTCTAAAACGTACAATCAAAACAATGACTTGTACTACTCAAACACACACACACACACACACACACACACACAGTGTTAATGCATTGTTACATGCCTTGTTTAAGCAGGTCAGGAGGTAAGTTTATATGTATAGTACGATTTTGGGTTACACTTAAATATATTTCACTGTAACTTGAGTAATCCACTTGTTCTCCATGATGTAGTTCAGCCAGATATTCTATAAACAGAATGTAGCAGTTATAGGAGTGTTTCGTCCAACATCTGAAGGGTTGAAATAACCGAATAATTCTCGATATCATTTATGAATAGTGAGATAGAAACATGCACCAATGAAAAGACCAGGAATATGCATTATGAATGTAAATAGAGTATATTTTGATTTTATGTTCATCTTAAAGATTGACTGCTTAGTGAGCAAAATCTTTGTAAAACTGTACACATGAATGTACTCAGTGTTATTTTAGTATCATTGATATACTTTTAGCTTTTGAAAATGGTATTTAAAAAAAAAAAAAAAATCATTTTCATCTTTAATTGTTGTTTCTTTTTCTTTTTATTATTTTTTAAAATGTCTATATAGCATTTATAATTGATTTAGCTTAAGTTATTTTAGTACTTCAACTTATTTTATTTCACCTAGATGGCAAGGCAGTTTGGTTGAAGTTTTTTATTTTATTTTAGTTAACATTTACTTTTTTTTACTTAAATTTACTTGAAGCTTTAGTAATTTTGTTGTGTGTTTTGGTAATTTTATTAGTTTTTCATCTATGTAGTATTTAATGTTTATTAATTTTCAGTTATTTAAGTACTTAAACTTTTTTATATTTTACTTCAGTAAGCATTTGTTTCACTTTACTTAAAGCCTTATTAATTAGGCAATTGTTTAGTAATTTAGTAACTGTTTTCTGTTTGTTTTTATTTATTTTTTATTTTTTTGTCTATATAGTAGACACTTTAGTGTGTTTCATTTTTCAGTTTTAGTTAATTTAGTACTACTTAAACATTAACTAAAATAAAATATAAAAATGTTAAACTTATTTATTATTTTATTTCAAGTAGCTTTTTTCAAGGTTTTAGTCTCAGTTAAGTATAATAACTGCTGCTCAATAATCAGTCAGTCAGTCTCTGTAGGTCTGGAATGACATTTACTTTAGCTGAGTGTGTGCATTTGTATGGAAGTGTGTTTTTTTTCCTTGTGCGTGTGTATGTTCTTGAGCGCTACTGCAGGAACAGCAGTCCATTAAACTCAATAACACCACTTCTGCAGTCATTTTTAAAACATTAATTCTTTATTCTTCTCATAAACAACAGGTCTGGAAAAGCATCTCTGTCACCCTCTGCATCCATAACACAAACACAGGGATGCTGTTAGTATCCACGGCAACCTCAATAAGAGCCAATGATGACTCACCAAATGATGGAGCGAGAAGCAGCGAATCTGAGCATGTACGAGACGGGTGGCGTAGGAGTGACAGTGTGAACGCGTCTTCAAACACACATAATGCTCTTAAAATCACTTCTAAAGCAATGTTTCCAGACGTCTATAATTTCGCTTTTGAAACGCAGCCACCAACTTCAGACAAAAAAAAAAAAAAAAAAAAGAGACATAAAAGCATGTTAGAATGAGATGCGCACACACACACGCACACACACACACACACACACACACACCCGTGTGAGAAGCGGAACTTGTAAATGTCTTGTTTATGCAGATGTAATGAGGGTGAAGCGTTTATGTAAGAGTGTGTGTGTGTGTGTGTGTGTGTGTGTGTGTCAGTGCTGGCTTCTGTTTTATAACACCACTCCATCAAAACAAAGTCATTTGCTTGCATTTCTCTCTCTCTCTTCTTCATTTAACCCCTCGCTTTCTGTTCAAAGAACTAAAATTATTGTTTGCCGATCTGGATTCATTTATGAGCAGCCAAAAGCCACATGTGTTTCTTACAGAAACTTTTGGGATGTGATATTTACTATTTTCCAAAACAACTTACAAAAGAGGAGGAAAAATTGGAAATGTATGTAAATATATACATACAGGTGCAACTGAAGCATTAATATCAGTGTGCAGAAATTTACAAACATGTTTATTATTTGCTGAAACACATTTAAAAAAAAACTTTTTAGAATACTATTAATTTTACTCTGCATACCCCTATAATTTTTTTTTTTTAAGTTGTAAACAAAACAAAGATTATTGGAGTATGCTGTACAAGAAAATACTATTTCAGTATTTTTACTTCAAAATGTAATTAAATGTGTTACTTGCCATTTCTTTACTTATTTGTGAAATTTACTAACAATTTTTGATAGAAAATTGCTTCAAAGTAAACCATTATCAGTGTAGGTGAGCAACTGTTATGTGGAGAAAACATTTATGTAGTTAAAATTTAAATTATTTTATAGAAGTTTCATTACAGCCAAGCTGTTTATATTTTAAAGACATTAAATCATATTTAATGTCAGATAAAAAAAAACTGAAAAGTTAGTTTAAAAAAAAAAAAAACTTCCTCTGTATAACTTTAATAAAAAACAACAAATAATTATAACTACTATAATTATAAGTGATTATATGGCTAATTTGCATTAAAAAGGACTTAAAACAATGTTAAACAGCGTTTTTTTATAAAACATCAATGTCAAATTTTATGAAAAATTATTGAACAATAAAAAAACATAAGTATGAATAACTAAAAAAGTTGAATTGCTGCGCCTAATTATTGTGTTCGCTATAAAGCACTAAATGAATCTAATAATGGAAAAAATCCGCTTTTTAAAAAGGGTCATGCTACTGATAAATGTAGTACTACATTATAGTTATACACTGTAAAAAAAACAATTTGTTGAGTCAACTTAAAATAATTTGTAACCTGGCTGCCTTAAAATTTTAAGTTCAGTCAACTCAAAAAAAAGTTTATTCAACTTGAAATGTTAAATTATACTAAGTGACAACTTAGATATTTGAGTTGAATGAACCTAAAATTTGAAGACAGCTGTGTTACTTACCCATCTCTTAAGTTTAGCAAACAACTTAACATTTCAAGTTGAATAAACTTATTTTAGTTGACTGAACTTAAAATTTTAAGGCAGCAGGGTAACAAATTATTTTAAGCTGACTCAACAAATTGTGTTTTTTTTTTTTTTTAATTTTTACAGTGTAGGACTTACTCAGTTATTATTAACCTACTTTTTATACGATTTCTGCTACTCCTAAAAATTCACATATTTCCCTATATATGATAAAAACCGAAAACCTCAGAATGTTAGAAAATAAATATAAGTGCACACACTTCAAAGAAGAGCTGCACTGGATCAAAGATTGATGGTAATGTTGTTTTACTGATGAGTATTTAGTTTGTATTTAGCACACATGTTAGCAGCCATGAGCTGATGAACAACACGTTAATATTTATTGGTTTAAACGGATGCATTTAGATTGTATTTTTACCAGAAAAAAAGTCCGGCGGCGATGATTCCAGGGCATATGGAAACCCTGAGAACAAACCACAGACAGACAGTCTGAGGAAAAGTGTGTTTGTGGAGAGAAAATGTGCCAAAAAATAAGAGAGAGCTGGCAAGAGGTAGATTTAGAGATTAGAGAACAGATCAGCTTGTTATTAACGAACACACACACACGCACACACAAATGCAAACTCGTGCCAAAATCTATTTGCAGATCTACAGAAAGTACAGCAGGATGAAAAAAACACTTATTTTGTCTCCTGTAAACATTAAGAGGTATTAATCTATTGCTACACACAAAAAAACAAACACACATATGCACACAGAAATATAAACACAAACACACTAGACACACACTCACTCACACAAATGTGCACAAACACACAAACGCTCATACACTTGCATGCATGCACTCACATGCACAAGTACATACTCACAAATACTCATGTAGACAACTCACACTCTCTTGCACACACATTTGCAGACACACACTCACACACTTACTCTTACGCACATGCGTGCACACTCATGCAGACACAGACACAATCTCTCACAATCTTTCACTCACAATCACTCACAAATGTGTGCACGAGTACACACGTACTCACAAACAAACACACTCTTACACTCTAACGCACAAACAGACACACAATCTCTCACATTCCACGCACACGCATACACATGCGCGCACACACTCACTCACTCTCGCACACTCACTTTACTATTTCCTATTTAATACTGTACAGCCGCTTTTTCACAATTCTGTATCGTTCAAGGCGGTTTATAAATAAAGGTGACTTGACTTAACTTGACTTGACTCACAAACACATTCTGACACACTCACACGCAGACACGTGCACATGCATACACTCACAAATGCACAATCACAAACACACTTTCACACACTCAAAATCACTCACACATGCGCGCACATGCACGCATGCACGCATGCACACTCACAAACACATACTCACGCAAACGTGCACAAACACAAATGCTTAAATGGAAACACTTGCACGAACACACACTCATGCTCTTGCACGCTTTTAGCACAATCACTCCTACGTACACATACTCATGCACACACTCACACATTCACACTCAGACACACAAACAACCTCTCACAGACACTCACTCTCACACACACTCACACGCAGACACAATCTCACAATCTTTCACACTCACAATCACTCACGTGTTCACATGCACACTTACAAACATACTCAGACACACTCACATAAACGTGCACAAACACAAATGCTTACAAATGCTTAAATGCAAACACACACACTTGCATGCACACACGCACTCATGCTCTTGCATGCTCGCGCACGCTCATACACACTCGCACACTCAGACACTCACTCTTGCACACGCATGCAGACACACAGACACAATCTCACACTCTTTCACACTCACAATCAATCACACGTGTGCACACACTTACACACACAAACATTCACAAACACACACTCTTACACACTCACACATTCACACTCAGACACACACCGACACAATCTCTGCACACATGCATGGACGCACGGACACAATCATATGCGCAAACACTCGCACACTCATGAGACATACATATGCAGACACACTCTCTTGCACGTTCTCACACTTGCACACACACTCAGACACTCACACGCAGACACAATCTCACAATCTTTCGCACTCAATCACTTACGTGTGCACGCACACTTACAAATACACACACACACACACAAACGTGCAGAAACACACAAATGCTTACAAATGCTTAAATACAAACGCACACACACTCATACACTCTTGCACGTGCACACAAATACACAGACACAATCTCACAATCTTTTCACATTCACAATCTCTCACACGTGTGCACACACTTACACGCACACACAAACACACACTCTTACACACACTGACACAATCTCTCACACATGCGTGCACACACATACACACTCACAAACACTCACACACTCATGAGACATACACACACAGACACACTCTCTTGCACACTCTCGCACTTGCACACACATACTCACAAACTCAGACACTCACTCTTAGGCACACGCACACATTCACACGCAGACACACACAGACACAATCTCTCACAATCTTTCACACTCGTAATCACTTACACGTGTGCTCACGCATTCACGCACACACTTCTAAACACACAGACCCAATCTCTCACACTCACAATCTTTCATACTCACAATCACTCACATATGCGTGCACACACACACACACACACTCACAAACACATACTCACAAACACACAAATGCTTACAAAAACACACACACACGCACTCATGCTCTTGCACGCTGTTTCACGAACAGTCACACACTCACTCACACAGACACTCACACTCTTGCACGTTCACACTCACACTCTCAGACACACAGACACAATCTCTTACACTCACACACACACTCACACACACACTTTTCACAAACACGCTGGTCTAAAGTGAATTCTTTCTCAGGGCGTCTGACAGTCAGATTAACCAGCATGGCAGAGAGTAAGTGAAGCAGGTTAATAAAAAGGAAAGCGAGGCCTGCGAAAAGAACTAGTTGACTCGTCTCTGCGGTTGTCATGGTGACGTAAGGAGCCGAGAGTTCGCTGTAGTGATGATGTCACAGAAAGTGACAATTTAATCTATTTTGTGCTCCGCTGTTGCCATGACAACAACAAACCAGCCATCCATCCACCTGATGAGAGCTTCCGTGAGCAACCTGTAACCATGGTGACCTGTGGCACCACACGGATCTCCTGCTGACATCACATCTGCTACAGGAAGAGAGAGCGAGTGTGTGTGTGTGTGTGTGTGTGTGTGTGTGTACTTGTTTTTGCTACATTGTGGGGACCAAATGTCTCCACAAGGAAGGTAAAACCTGAAATTTTCCCCACAATGTTAAAAATTATTAAAAATAGTAAATGGTGTTTATCTGAAAGTGTAAAGATGCAAACATGTTTTCTGTAAGGGGTAGGTTTAGGGTTAGGGTTAGGGTTGGGTGATAAACCGTATCGTTTGGTCAGTATAAAAACTATAGAAGTCTATGGAAAGTCCCCACAATTCACAAAAACAAACGTGTGTGTGTGTGTGTGTGTGCTCGCTCAGCTCTCTCATTTCATTCGGCTGTCAGGCTCCTTTAATAGAATGATAGCGCCCTCATCAGGACAAACACTGACACTGAGCTACGCATCTCACAAAAACCCTGTAGAAATATTTTTAAGAATATAAAGACCAGAATCCAAGAGGTTTAAACAGATTTAAAATAAAGATAAATGTTATAATTAAATTCTCATTAAAATTGAAAAGTAATCCATACATTTTTATATAATTTTAAAATTAATAAAGTAATCAATAAATTAGGGCTGTCAAACGATTAATCGCATACAAAATAAAAGTTTGACTTTGCCTAATATAGGTGTGTGTACTGTGTGTAATTATTATGTATATATAAATACAAACACATTCATGTATACATTGAAGAAATATTTACAAGTATATGTACTTCTTATAATTTCTATATAACTTACGTTATATCTAAATAAAAATATTTTGTAAATAAATAACATTTCTCTTAAATATATTCATTAATTTGTGTGTATTTATATATACATAATTACACAGTACATACACGTTTATTGGGCAATGTAATATATAAAGAGTTCATTTGCAAAAACAAATTACTGGTTTTAACAATTTTAAAAAAAAAATTATTATTTTTTTTTTTACCCCCATTTTTGCATTCAAACTGTAGTTGGGTTATTTTGATTTAAGGAAAAAAATATATAAAAATACAGCTAACTAACACAATAAAACAAAAACATGATAACATGATAAAAAACATGATTTTTGAAAACGATAAAAAAGTCCAGTTATGTGGTTTTGCAAATATACTCTTCATAAAATATGAAGAGTATATTTGCAAAACCACATAACTGGACTTTTTTATCGTATAAAAATTATAATAAATACATATATAAAAATATATAAAATAATAATATATTATTATATAAAATAATAAAACAATATAATTTAAAAATAAAAATACATAAAAAATAATAGTATATATATATTATATATATTTTATATATTATTATATATATAATATATTATTATTATTATTATATATATAATATATAATTATATATTATATATATTTTTATATATGTATTTATTATCATTTTATATTATAACTTACATTATATATAAATAAAATATTTTGTATATAAATAGCATTTCTCTTAAATATAAACACACTATATACTATATACACCATATATATACATAATAATTACACACAGTACACACACATATATTGGAACTGCCCTACAATAAATATTAAAACATATGATTCTTTGTACTATAAATCACACTAATGGGAAAGAAATATGCTTAATTATCTAAAATCAATCAATCATTTGTTCTTGTTTTTTTATTTTTATTTTGGGGGTGTAATGACATTTAGTGTGAATTTAGTGGAAATCACCGTTTTTTTGTTTGTTTACCAAAATTTCACAGTTGTTGTTACTACTGTAAAACCTTTTACTGTAAAACTATATCAGCAACCACAATAATTTAAATGCATATATCAGTTTACTAGTAAGTGATAAACTGCAGTGGTTTTCATGTCCAATAGAGGGCGCAATGCTCACATGAAACACAACATTAAATTATGTTAATAAATGAACCTTTGAGAGAATAAATACTTTCACCTGTCAGTACACAAACACACAAACCAAACCTTAAAAATAATCATAGCAAAGGTGGCTGCTCTGTCTTATTAAAACTAAATGCAAATTTCATCCTGCGGCTGGTTCCTCATGAGAGAAAAAGCACAATTCGCACACATTCTGAAGCCAAATTATTATTATTATTAAGACAAACCGCATCTTAAATTGATGCAGAGCATTGCTTGTGAAATCTAAGATCTACTAAGAAGTTGCAAAGTCATGTTGTAGCAACACAAATTGAGTAACATTCAAATAGCTTTACACTGATGTTTGGTTTGCACTGCAAAAATTACATGCATTATAGTTTTGTAGTACTGACAGATCTAAACCTCTGCGTCAAAATGTTATTTAAAATGTTAGTTGCAATGCTAACAGATCTGACTGAACGGTTATAATACAAGAAGCATTACTTAAGCGTTTTGGAAACATTATGGCAGTGTTGTAGAAACTGCAGCGGAAGTGTTGTGAAACATTGTGGTGTTTTCTGATTTGATCAGACTCACTTACTTCGACACCTGACACATCGTCCCTTCTCGTATTCGAGGAGTTTGAGCGACGGGCTGCGTTCCGAAATGGAGCGTCGGTGGCGACCATCCTCTCGAATTCGAGCGGCCTCTTCTTTAGCGTAAACACCCAGCTCCTGAGTGTAACGCCCATACATCTACAGACAGAGAGATTCACACTATAAACCACACTTACTAAATCGACTTGGTAAACCAAAGTATGGTTACTGTAATTATTGTAAAATCAGAAACTAATATGGGATCTCACACCCAACACCCTACATTTACATATAATAATTAATAATATACACATAACTCAATTTTTTATAAATAATTTAAATTACATAATGAACTATATTATTAACTATATATATATATATATATATATATATTTTTTTTTTTTTTTTTTTTTTCATTGTGCATTCCAATTAATCTCAATCAAACTCTAGTTGGGTTATTACAATATAAGGTAAAAATAAAAAAAATAAAATAAAATAAAAGAGTTAAATTTCATAATATTCTTTATTTTAAATAATTCGTATTATTAATTAAATTAACAAAATATAAAAAAATAAAAGTTATTTAAATTATAACAATTTACATTTTATATGATTAAAAAAAATTTACACACACACACACACATATATAATTTTTACAAAAATAAAATACATATTTAATAATCAGATTTAAATAAAAAATTACTTATAATTAAATAACTAATAATTGTATTATAATTAAATTACACAAATGATATATAAACTTTAAATTACAATGTTATTTTTTAATAGTATATATATATATATATATATATAAAATATTCAAATGTTTATTTAATAATTTAATTGAAATGAACTATAAAAAATATTTATTTAAATTTCATTATATTCTTTATTTTAAATTATTAATAATATTGATTAAATTAAATAGAAAAAATAAAAGTTATTTAAATTATAATAGCATTTTTAAACATTTTGATATAAAAATGCACACACGCACACACACACACACATATACATACACACACACACACATATACATACATATATATATATATATATATATATATATATATATATATATATATATATATACACACAATAAATATAACTTATATAAATATACAGTAACAATGTTTTGTACACTCTGTTCTGCTGATTTTGTGTCTTTTGTGGAGGTTTTATTTAGATTATTGACTTCCTGAGCTTGAAATTTCCACACACGCCCAAAAAGCCAAAGGTCAAAGGTCAGTTATCATATTAGTCTTCTTCAATAAGATGTTTCTTTGTTCCTCACACACACAAACACGTATCCCTCCAAACATTTCCACACAGATTTCACCTCTTTGTTTCAGCACAGGTGCTTCAATGACACCTGATAAACTTACCAACCCTGCGGCCTGTACTGGGTGTGTGTGTGTGTGTGTGTTGCTCTGTCAGCATTCCATACAGGAGACAGGAAGTGTTTTCCCAGAATCCTCTGCCCTGCTGAAAAGTCCAGCTCAAACCAGCTTAAGGCTGGAACAGAGCAGCTGGTTGGTTCCTTGTGTGGATTAAAGTTGGGGGTCAGCACATTTTTTTAAACATTTTTGAAAGAAGTCTCTCCTGCTCACCAAAAGCTGCATTGATTTCATCAAAAATACAGTAAAAATTGTATAATATTTTTACAATTTAAATGATCCGTTTTCTATGTGAATATCTGCTCAAATGTGATTTATTTCTGTGATCAAATCTGAATTTTCAGCATCATTACTCCAGTCTTCATCGGAATCACCCTCATACACACACACACACTGATGGGAAAACAGAAGAGGGACAGACAACACTCATCAGATATATCAGCACAGGTCGGATATAAACACATAATTAGTTAATTAGTTGCTCGGAATATCACGGGTAGGTTAAATCCACGATTTACAGATGTGAAGAGAGACACAAACACAGAAAGCTGGCGGATCCGGGTTTGTGTTTCTGTCGATTCGTACGGGTTCACAAGGTCACATGACCCACATCAAGATGGACGTTAACTAAAACCTTCACAAAACCCTTCAAAACATGACTTATGACGGCACGGACCGAAATACAGACTCAAAAATAAAATCAAACAAACATGCAGCAACAACAAAGTCCCAGAGAAGTGCAAAGCTATGATTATCGTGTGTATTTGTGTGCAGCTATGCGTTTGAAACGACGAAAATTGCAGCCGGACGAGCGAGTGGCGGGAGGAGACGCGTGACCCCAACCCGACTGACCCCGCGGAAAATATTTATAACCTAAACACAACAACAACAACAACTAAAGTAACAACTTTAGAAAACACTTGTGTTACAGAGAGAGAGAGAGAAAGACTGTAAAACTGTGTTTTCTTACTGTTCTTATTGAGCTCCGTTCATTTTTATTTTATTTTACTGTATATTGTAAAAACAGCATAAATATCATGGAAAAATATACATACATTTATGAATTATGATTATGAAGTAAAATTATCTTAAAAATAAATTACAACTTAAATTACTACACATAGTATGTAATTCTATTGTATACTGTTAAATAAGCATAAATATATATATATTTTTTAATTAATTATTTAAAAAATACAAAATAATTACTATACACAGCAGGTAATATAATATGTAATTAACAAGATTCTTAATAATAGGATTCTAAATGTTCATTTACATTGTTGAATGTTTACTTCAATCTATTGTGTATTTTTAAAAAGCATAAATATACATAATTTATAAATTAATAAAATAATGAATTTTAATTATTTAAAAATTAAAGCTTAAACATCTACACACAGTAGGTAATAAAATATCCAATAAGATTAACACTTAATAATAAAATTAATTTACATATTAATATTAAAAGTCATTTACATTGCTGAATGTTTTGTTTGTTCTACTCTATCGTATATTGTTAAATAAGCATAAATAAATATTTATAATGTTTATAAATAAATATATTACTAAATTAAATATTTAAACAATGAATTAAATCTTAAATTACTACACACACACAGTACATATGTAATAATTAGCTGAATAAGAATAATGTTCTTAATGAGATTCTTATATAATTATGTTTAATGTATATTTTAAATAAATAAATACATTTAATTAGTGTGTTAATGAATTAACATAAATTAATTATAATGAATTCAAATTATGAAAAAATAAAATTAATTAAATTACACCCTAAATTAGAGTATACTTTGTTTAATTATGTAACTGAATATTTTATTCTATTTTATTTTACAGTTAAATGAGTATTAACAGTGTTTAGAAATGATTGCATAAATAAGAAAAAAGCTATAAAATATAAATTAATATATAACTTACAAACATTTATAAATTCATTTATTATAAGTTTATTAGGGCTGACAAACGAATAATCACGATTAATCGCATTCAAAATAAAAGTTTATGTTTATTATATGTATATATATATTTATACTTGTATATAATTTAGATTATATGTAAATAGCTTATATATAAACCTAAAATATTTTTCCTTAATATAAACATGTATGTGTGTGCATTTATATTTACATAATATATAAACTCAGTACACAGACATATAGCATGTAAACATAAATGTTTATTTTGGATGCGATTAATCGTGATTAATCATTTGACAGCTCTAAAATTTAAAATAAAATATAATTTACACGTTACACAATTAGTAGTAACAAACAACAGAATAAGGGAGTATTCTTATCAATTCAATATTGTGTTATTTTCTGGGAGAGTCTGTTGCATTGGCAATGCTGTATTTAAAATAATCATGGCAGTAAGTACCAAGAATTTTGAAGCTGAATTGGAGAATGAGTGTGTGTCCATGCAGAAAGAGAATCAAAGAGTCAAATTCTGCTCTTAATAAGTCAGCAAGTTCAACCTCAATCCATCAAAAACACAAAGACAGAAAGATCTGGAGTCAGCTTAACCTGACGCACCTCCTCAACGGGTCACCGAACACTTATGACTGAACACATCCCAAAAAACTCACACACACACACGATACATTAAGTGTTGGAAAAGTTACTTTTGAAAGTAATGCATTACAATGTTGCGTTAACTCCCTAAAAAAAAGTAACTAATTATGTATCTTTTTATGGAATGATACTTTGTTACTTTTGCATTAATTTCAAAATATTAATATTTTGACACAAATGTTACATTTATCTAAAGGTCAACATCAAAAAAACATTAAAAAATTTAAAAAAACAGCTGAAGAACTTAAACTTACTTCAGTTAGTTGCCAAAACAAGATGTCAAATTTTTGTTTAGTTTAGTTTAAATTGAAGTGCTTAGATTACTAAATAGAAATAAAAATATACAAAATAAATAAATAAATAAATAAATAAATAAATAAATAAATAATACAAAAGTGCATAAATTTACTAAAATTTAACCTACAATTAAAATGAAAAATGGAAAATAAATAAATGAATAAATAAATAAATAAATGACTGATTTCAGTTAGTTGCCAAAGAAACTTGAAATTGAACCACTAAAATGACCAAATTTAATCTGACAATTTAAATATAAATATGACATGACACATATGATATATTTAAATGAGAATTCAAAATAAATTAACCCTAAATAGTAATATAAAAAACATAACGACTAAACAACAAAATAATAACAAAATTACTAAAAAAAAATTTAAGCTAAAATAAAAAATATAAAAATAAAAGCTACATCAAAATATGAATAAAGACTGTTATAACATATAAACAATACTTTATGTTACTTTTGCATTAATTTCAAAATATTAGTAATATTTCGACACAAATGTTACATTTATCTGAAGGTCAACATCAAAATATTATTTAAAAAAAAAAAAAAAATAGCTAAAGAACTTAAACTTGCTTCAGATAGTTGCCAAAACAAGATGTCTAATTTTTTAGTTTAGTTTAGTTTAAATTGAAGTGCTTAAATTACTAAATAGAAATAAAAATATTATAAATAAATAAATAAAATAATATATATATATATATATATATATATATATATATATATATATATATATATATATATATATATATATATATATATATATAATACAAAATCACATACATTTACAAAAAAGCTAAAATTAAAACGAAAAATAAAATAAATGAATTTCAAATTGAAGTACTAAAATGACCAAATTTAACCTGACAATTTAAATATAGATATGACATGACACATATGATACATTTAAATGAGAATTTAAAATAAATCAACCGTAAATAGTAATATAAAAAAAACATAATGACTAAACAACAAAATAAAACTAACAAAATGACTAAAAAATTAAGGTAAAATAAAAAATATAAAAATAAAAGCTACATCAAAATATTAATACAAACTGTTATAATATATAAACAATACTAAAATAACATGCTACATGGAAAGAATTTCATATCAGTTGAGTTTTTAGTAATTTAACCTAGCAATTTAAAATTCTTAATTCATTTGAGAAAAATAATGCAATATGTTTTGGCAAATAAAAAAACGTGGGAAAACATACACTCACACATTCAGTGATGGGAAAGTTACTTTTCAAAGTAATGCATTACAATGTTGCATTAACTCCCTTAAAAAGGTAACTGTTACTTTTTATGGAACGTTACTTTGTTACTTTTGCATTAACTTTTTTTGCTTGTTTGTTTTTAATATAAAAAGAATGTAAAAAGTTCAATTTTTGGCAAATGTAAAATCCTTTAAACACCAAAAGTGAAATGAATAAGCCTCAGGCTAAAATCACATAAAAAATAAAACACAAAAAAAGGAACACAAATGTAATGTTTATCTAAAGTAATTTTTTTCCTTCGTATGGCTGAATTGGATCATCAAATGTCAGCAGAATTAACCATTTGAAAAAGCAACTCAGATATTTTCTTATAAATGAAAAAGTAATGCGTTACTTTAACTAGCTACTTGAAAAATGTAACTTATTACTTGTAATGCGCTACCCCAACACTGGATACACAAACACACTCAGACACACAGAAACACAGTTTAAGTTGAAAATGTTAACATAAAAACCAGGGGGACGAAGAAAAGATGAAAAAGAACGAGTGAAAAGAAAAAATACAGAAGAGAAACAAACAGAGATGGACACATGTAGAGAGACAGAAAGGCAGAAGTAAAAGAGAGCGAGAGATATTTGGCCGAGTAACAGTAGGTTTATTCATCCTGCAGCGTGAGAAGAATTTTAATTTTTCAGCGAGTGGGAGAAACGAACAAAGCCAGAGAGAAGAACGACAGCAGCAGGAAAGACATGTCAGTACAACCTCTTAAAGACAAAGACTGAAAAAACGACCTCTCTCTCACTTTCTCATGTACTTTAGCATGTGTTGTTGTTGTGTAATTCCCCACACGGCCGCTAGGAGCGCTGTAGAGCACGGTCAGCTCACAAAACTGGTTAAGAATGTATGGAAAACTGCCTTTTATTCCTTATCTGAGCAGATTGAAAGGTAAGAAAGAACCAGTGAAGAACCAGTGACGTCAGACGAAAGGAAGGTCATTTGAGAGGTGAAGCAAGTTATTATATTTAACTGTGGAAAGATGCTAAAAATAATCTTATGAGGCTTTTGAGCTTGTTTGGAATTGATAACGGCGAGTTTATAGATTAAATTCAGTTTTTCATGCTGACAAATCCCTGATATGGACTTACAATAAAGTTAAATAAAAAATAAAACTACTGAAAATATTTTTGCTAACTGAAGCTAAAATAAAATATAAATAATGCATGAAAAACAAACTTATTTCAGGTAGTTGCCAAAGCAACAAGTTTAATTTGTTTAGTTGAAGTTGAAATACTAAAATTACTGGAAATAAATAAACACTAAAACTAAAAATTTAAAAAAAAAAAATAATATATATATATATATATATATATATATATATATATATATATATATATATATATATATATATATATATATATATATATATAAAAATACAAAGCACAAAAAATTAAGCTAAAATTAAAATAAAAACTGAAAATAAAAAAAAGCCACATCAAAATATTATTAAAAAAAAAATATCTGCAGAACTTAAATTTAATTCAGTTAGTTGCCAAAGCAAGATGCTCAATTTTTGTTTAGTTTAGTTTAAATTGAAGTGCTTAAATTACTAAATGGAAATAAAAATATACAAAATAAATTAATAAATAAACCAAAAATACAAAAGCACATAAATTTACAAAAATTAAGCTAAAATTAAAATGAAATCTGAAAATATATATATAAAAAGCCACATCAAAATATTATTTTAAAAAATACCTGAAAAACTTAAACTTACTTTAGTTAGTTGCCAAAGCAAGATGTCTATTTTTTGTTTAATTTAGTTTAAATTGAAGTGCTTAAATTACTAAATGGACAAAATAAATTATAAAACAAATACATAAATAAATAAATAATACAAAGCACATAAATTTACTAAAAATTAAGCTAAATTTAAAATGAAATCTGGAATAAATAAATCAATATAATATAATATAATATAATATAATATAATATAATATAATATAATATATATATATATATATGACATATCAACATTGTTAACATATCAATATTGTTTGCTAAAAAAACTTAAACTTACTTAAGTGCCAAAGCAAAATGTCCCATTTTTGTTTAGTTCAGTTTACTTTAAATTGAAGTTAACCTAAATTACTAAAAAAAAAAAAAAAATTATATATATATATATATATATATATATATATATATATATATATATATATATATATATATATATATATATATATATATATATATATATATATATATATAAAAATATACACACAAGCTAAAATTTAAATACAATTCTCATTTTAAACTTAAATTAACCTTAAAACCATTTATCAAAATATCAAAATATCAAAATATTACTAAGCGCTAATACAATATATAAACAACACTAAAATAACATGATACGAGAAAAGTGTTTCACATAAGTTGAATTTGTATTAATTTAAACTAGCAATTTAAAATTCTTAATTCATTTGAGAAAAATAATGCAATATGTTTTGGCAAATAAAAAAACGTGGGAAAACTGGTTAATCGGTATTGATGGAGAGCGTGAACTTTGACAGTGTCAGAACCGTCTTCACAGTGTGAAACCAACAGCTGCATCCATCGTCCATCCCTCTGTCTGTCTGTGTAAAGTCAGTGTGTTTGTGTGTGTGTGTGTGTGAGAGAGAGAGAGAGAGACAGAGAGAGAGGAGACAGAGGTGTTTGTGGTCCAGCTCTGTGGGCGAGCGAACACAAAGTGAGCTGTTCCTTCTGCACGTGCTCAGATGCATCACTGTGACACCATTCACTGCCACCAAACACACACACACACACACACACACACACACACACACACACAGAGGGAGTCTGTCCTAAAGCGAGTGTGTTTTCCTGCGGTGAATGGCACAGTACATCATGTCCAGGGTGAGTATTACAGCTGTGACAATACTGCCGCAATGTGTGTGTGAAGCAACAGAGAAACACAAGAAACGACGAAAACGTAGGAATTTAATGAGTGACGCAGAGAAACACGATATCTGACCAAATGAAATCTAATCTAACAGTCTGAAAGAAATAGCATATATTAAAGGTTGGCATTGGTTATTTAAAGGGATAGTTCACCTAAAAATGAAAATTCTGTCATCATTTGTAAGATATTTTGAAGAATGTTGGAACCAAATTGTTTTGGACCCCACTGACTTGCACAGTATGGGCTAAAAATACTATTGAAGTCAATGGGGCCAACTCTTTTTTGGTTACAAAAATGTCTTATTTTGTGAATTTTCATTTTCAGATGAACTATTCCTTTAATTTTAATGTCATTATTCATACTTTCACAAGAGAAATCAGTTTTTGTAGAACTAATGCACAATTTCATGTGTAAAACTACAGTTCACTTCCGGGTCAAAATTGACCCGATTCGCATAACAATTTAATTTCAGTGGTTATATCTCTTAAAAATTATTTTTTAAAAATCTGAAAAAAATATAAATCATGTGTATTTTGATAGTCTTAATCCATATGGAAAGGGTTTTTTTGACATACTATAAAATAAACTATAACTATGAATGAATAAAAATAATGAAAATATCATTCTACATCACAATATTATTAAAAAAAAAAGTCATTTTAAATTAAGTTAAAATTAAAACGAAAAATTTAAAATTAAAAATAATAATAATTTCAGTCAGAACTTGAAATTGAAGCGCTAAAATGACAAAATTTAATCTGACAATTTAAATATAAATATGACATGACATCTATGATATACATATGATATATTTTAATGATAATTTAAAATTAAAAGTAATCCTAAGTAGTAATACAAAAAAATTGACTAAACAACAAAACAAAATAACGACAAAATTACTAAAAATTAAGCTAAAATTAATTTCTATTCTATAATATATATATATATATATATATATATATATATATATATATATATATATATATATAAAAGCTACATCAAAATATTAAGAAAAACTATAATAACATTTAGTTTATGTTGAAGCAATAAAATTGTTAACTGGAAATAAACTAAAACTAAAATGGAAATAAAAATAAATTGAGCCTTAATAGTATGATTACAAAAATAATAATAAAAATGACAAAACCACATATTACTACATATTTTCCCAAATAACTGAAAACTGAAACTGAAAATATAAAAATTAAAACCACATCAAAATAAAATATAACAATATATAAGTTATTATGCATATAAAAAGATTTCAAATCAGTTTAATTTTATTTGGCAATTTAAAATAATTTAATTTAAAATAATCTAAAACAGTTTAATTTTATTTGGCAATTTAAAAAAAAATAATGCAATATGTTTTGGCCAAAAAAAAAAAAAAAAATCTTCCATATCAAATCCATATGCAAAGGCTTTTCTCCCCATACTAAAACTTTGCATATTTTCTACTTTTGTTGTTGTACTTTTATGTAACTTATTTTGCACTGCTGTGACAATACAAATAGTTTTTTGCAAATACTGCACATTAAACTGATAGACACGCACTGTGTGCTGTGTCAGCCGTCAATTTCTGTAATGGACTCAAAAAAAAAAAAAATTAAAATAACATTCCATATTCAGAAAGAGAGAGAGAAAAGCTGAGACAATGATGTGCTGACAGCTTTCCACACACACGGCACTTTTGTCCATTAGGTTATTAAGGGAGTCTTCTTAATCTGAACTTAAAAGCAGGCTGGAAAGGATCCAAAGGGCAAAAAACAGACGACAGAACAATGGAAAATGTAAGAGATGATAAGAAGTTGAAGGAAACACTGATAAAGAATAAATAAAAGGAAACAATATTGCTATAAAGTATCACCCAAGGCACACGCGCACACACACACACACACACACACACACACACTTGACTTCTTACTGACATTAGGGAATTAACAGGAATTAAGTCTGTTTTCTTCACACACATGATGAGATAATTCTTCATTTACTCAGAAACACAATTTACACTCTCTCTCTCTCTCTCTCTCTCTCTCTCTCTGTGTGTGTGTGTGTGTGTGTGTGTGTGTGTGTGTGTAAATCTCAGGATTTGGTTTCATATTTGGGTCTTAAATCTAAGCACATAAAAGCTTGAGGAACAAGAACATACTCTGAAGCCAAAACAATACAAAAAGAACAAAAAAACACAATTACACAACAAAAACACTTGATCCTCCGTACGTAATCAGCCAGAAACTCCTTCTGAGTCTCAGGTCACCCAACAGGGTTTTTTGAGGGAAAAAAAAAAAATAAATAAAAATAAACACACTGGTCATTTTTTTAGAAAGATGTTGATTAAAAATGTAGAAGTTTAGAGTTAGGTTTAAAGCTAAATCAAAAAATATATAGTAACATAAATGCAAATATTATGAATGTTTAATAAACTTTAGATTTAAAATTCTTAGGTTAATAAAAACACACACACACACACACACACACACACACACACACACATAATATTTGCATAAAACCAAGCAAATCTTTCAAAGACTTGCCAACTGGTAATTTTTTTTAGAAAGATGTTGATTTAAATTAAAAAAGTTTGAAAGTTAATTTTTTAAAAATATAGTTACATGAATGCAAATATTATGAATGTTTAATTAACTTTAAAATGTTACATTAAGTTCTTTTTTTTTTTTTTTTTTAAAAAGACATAATATTTGCATAAAACTACAAATCTTTCAAAGACTTTCAAAGACTTTAAGGACTTTTTTTTTAGAAAAATGTTGATCAAAATTTAAAAAAAAATTAAAGTTAAGTGTAAAGTTAATTGAAAAAAATATAGTAATATAAATGCAAATATTATGAATGTTTAATTTACTTTAAATGTAACATTTTTAAGTTTACTTTGAAAAAAGATACATAATATTTGCATAACAACATGCAAATCTTAGGTTTTCAAGTTAATTTGTAAAAAAAATGGTATTTTTTTTAGAAAGATTTTGATTAAAATTTAAAAAGTTTAAAGTTAAGTTTAAAGTTAATTTTAGAAAATTTATGTTAAAAAATATAAAAAAAATAAGTTAATTTAAAAAAGATACATAATGTTTAAACAAAAACAAGCACATTTTTAAAGACTTGTCATTCTTCAGAAACATGTCAAGTTAATTTGGAAAAAAAAATTTGATTGAAATTTAAAAAGTTTAAAGTTAATTAAAAAAAAATTGTAACAAATGCAAATATTGTGAATATGAATTAACTTTAAATTGAAAAGTTTTAAGTTCATTTTAAAAAAGTTCATTTAAAAAAAAAGACACATAACATTTGCATAAAAACACGCAAATCTTTCAAAGACTTGTTATTTTTCAGAAAGATGTCAAGTTAATATTGAAAAGAATGGTAATGGAAAATATTTTTTTTTAGAAAGAGGTTGATTAAAATAAAAACTTTTAAAATAAAAATTAAAAGTTTATATAGTATAATAACAAATGCAAATATTATGAATGTTTTTAGTAACTTTAAAGTTAAAAAATGTAAGTTAATTAAAAAAAAGACATAATATTTGCATAAAAACATGCAAGCCTTTCAAAGACTAGTAATTTTTCAGAATTTAAAAAAATTAAACTTAAGTTTAAAGTTATTTTAAAAAATAAAGTAACAGAAATACAAATATTATGAATGTTTAATTAACTTTAAAGTTAAACATTTTAAGTTACTTTAAAAAGAAAAAAAATCCATAATATTTGCATAAAACCATTTTTCAGAAAGATGTCAAGTTAATTTGGAAAAAAGGTATGGTAACATGAAAACACACAGACACACACACACAACCACTAATATGAGACATGAGCTAATAAACATTTGTGGGCGGAGCTATGAGATGAAAAGAGCCAATCAGCTGCCTGTACTAAATAGAACAGACTGTACAGAAGAGATGTGAGCTGCAGAGACAGATGTCAGAAAGTCATAAACGCGCAAACACACACACACACACACACACACACAACTTTAGGGGAAATATCTGAAACCACTGAGTACTGTTATTTTATCAATTTTGACATTTATAATTCACGTCAGTTAAAAAGTACACCTCAACAACTAGTTAAGTACTAGTTTGTACTTAAATGTTAGCACAGCGCCTGCACACGAAACTCTGATCCATGCAAATCCATAACACTGATAAAATCTGTTCTTTCTAAAGACGCTGTGAGTATTAGCTTTGTGTGTGTGTGTGTGTGTTTCACAATGGATTGTGGAGGAATGCAGACAGAGTTTTCCCGAGGTTATCAAGCTGTGAAACGAAGACTTTCACTGAACCCACGCCTCCCTTCCCAGAACTCAGGTTGTGCGGTGACGCAGCGTGTCGGTGTGTGTTTTCATGTACACAGGTGAGAGTGTGTGTCAGAGGTGTGTTACACCACAAAAGCTGACCTTTTGTAACAGCTAATAAAGGGAGCAACTAACTGGAAGTAATGACGATATTAATTAAACTACATTTCTCAGTAGTGTGACAGTTTTAAAAACAATGCTACGGTGTACTACTTTGCTGTTTTTGTCACATTGTATTGTGTAAACAAGCAGAGAAAATAAAATATTAATATTAAAATGATTCAAATATTAATTTCAATAGACATGCATGACAGGTGTTTTTTTGTTGCAAAATTAATAGGAGTCAAAAACATTTCCCTTGTTATATAAATTACATTTATAAATGATAAAATGATTTAAAATGTTAATTGTCTTTTTTATATAGTATCTTTTTATACATTTATTTACACACTACCAGTCAAAAGTTTTTGAACAGTACATTTTTTTAAATGTTTTT
The DNA here is from genome assembly GCA_036247105.1 of Cirrhinus mrigala. Taxonomy (NCBI): domain Eukaryota; kingdom Metazoa; phylum Chordata; class Actinopteri; order Cypriniformes; family Cyprinidae; genus Cirrhinus; species Cirrhinus mrigala. Next base: position 35,012,323 of record CM070021.1, read on the forward strand.
AAATAAGTTTTAAATAACTTTAAGTCTCTTCTGCTCTCTAAGCCTGCATTTATTTGATTCAAAGTACAGCAAAAACAGTAAAATTTGGAAATATTTTTACTATTTAAAATAACTGCTTTCTATTTGAATATATTTATAATGTAATATAAAATGTAATTTATTCCTGTGATTTCAAAGCTACATTTTTATCATTATTACTACCGTCTTCAGTGTCACATGATCCTTCGGAAATTATTCTAATATTCTGATTTGCTGCTCAAAAAACATTTATTATTATTATTATTATTATTATTATGTTAAAAACAGCTAAGTAGAATTATTTCAGGTTTTCCGATGAATAGAAAGTTCAGAAGAACACCATTTATCTGAAATACTAAGCTTTTGGAACATTATAAATGTCTTGAACAATTTAAAGCATCCTTGCTAAAAAAAAAAAAAAATGAATTAATAATTTATAATAAAAGTATCTATAAATAAATAAATAAAAATAAAAGTATCTATAATTTCTTTTCTCAAATAAATAAATAAATAAATAAATAAATTAATTAATTAAAATTAAAATGAAATAAATAAATAAAAATATTATACTGTCTCCAAGCTTTTGAATGGTATAGTGCATAATGTTACAAAAGCTTTTTATTTCAGATAAATGCTGTTCTTCTGAACTTTCTATTCAAAGAATCCTAAAAAAAAAAAAAATCTACTCGGCTGTTTTCAACATAAAAATAATAAGAAATGTTTTTTTGAGCAGCAAATCAGAATATTAGAATGATTTCCGAAGGATCATGTGACACTGAAGACTGGAGTAATGATGATGAAAATTCAGATTTGATCACAGGAATAAATTACATTTTAAAATATTTTCAAACAGGCAACAGTTATTTTAAATAATAAAAATATTTAAAAATTTTTACAGTTTTTTGCTGTACTTTGGATCAAATAAATGCAGGTTTGGTGAGCAGAAGAGACTGCTTTAAACAAAAAAAAAAACTTCAAAGTGAACTGATGAGAGATGAAGCGATCAGAGTTTGATGTTGGGATGCAAACGTGTGTTTCCACCAAACAAAGACTCTGTTTCTGTTGTGGAAAATCTTTGGTTACATTTGACGACTCGACACGCAGCAATAGACACATTTACAATAAATACAACGATACGTTTCCTCCAAACAAGCTGCTGTGTACGTCCACACAAAACCTCAACTTTTGTCTCACATGTCCTCCTGAACGTCCAGAAAAAAGCCTGAGATTCAGTAATAAACGACTCACTTTATTTATGCAATAAAATTAAAAAGTTACAATATAGTTAAAATATTAAGAATTGAATTTACAAAACACTTTACAATAAGGCCTCGTTAGTTAAATGTAGTCGCCTATGTTACTTAACACAAACTAAGAATCAACAGTACTTAATGTTGCAGAATCTTTCAATTTTTAACATTAATTTCAACATGTACTAATAAACTTTAAAATTTTAATTTTATCCATAAATGTAAAACAAAAAAAAAAAATTGTAATTTGGTGACCCTGGACAACAAAACCTGTCGCAATAGTCAAAATAATTGATTTTTCTTTTATGCCAAAAATCATTAAAATATTAAGTAAAGATAATTTGTAAATTTCCTACCATAAATATATCTAAACTTAATTTTTTATTAGTAATATGCATTGCTAAGAGCTTACTTTGGACAATTTCAAAAGTGATTTTCTCAATATTTAGATTTTTTTGCACCCTCAGATTCCAGATTTTCAAATTGTTGTATCTCGGCCAAATATTGTCCTAACAAAAACCATACGTCAATGGAAAGCTTATTTATTCAAATATTTTTTACAAATTACTCGTACGACTGGTTTTGTGGTCCAGGGTCACATTTAGTTAACGCACTATGACACCGCAACAAAATACTCATTTAATAACATATTTTCACTTCGAATTCGCTTCATAAGGTCAGTCAACTGTTTGAAATGACTTCCTTTTGTAATTTGATTTGGCTTCTTATCATAGAATCATTATTTTATAATACTCCATACTGTAATAAAAGCTCTGTCGATTACCATTACATTACATAAGGACTTTATTCTTATACTGCCGTGGTTGTGTGTTTATTGGTTTCATGTCTGGTCAGTTACTGGGTTTCTATGAGCTACAGTGATAGCTGGATGCCTTTGTCTATATTCGGGATTTTCTGGAATGTTCTATCACATCTGTGAGGCATATTTGGAGTTTCCGCACAAGGGCGCCTCCTGGTGTCTGGTATGAATGAAACAGATTACATGAGTGCACTAATGCTCACACCTCTATTTTGGGTAAAAATAAGAAAAATAATACTTCTCTCTAAAAATAATGTGCAGTAAATATATTTTCTCCATTGTTTTACTACCTTAAGTTGTAAGTTAGCATACACGTTTACTACCTCTATGAGATTTTTTTGTTTGTTTTTCATAAAAATCCCACAGACTTACATTGACGGAATGTCCAAATGAGCCAAGAATCCCTTGAGACTCAATCAAGCTTCCCTTCTATGTACTGTATTTCTAATCCATTTAAACTCATTCAAACTCATCTAATATTTTTATCTATCACTAGCCAAGCCTAGCAACTAGAAACATGCTGGTAACTTGCTAATCATGCTAGAAACAAGCTAACAACATGCTAAGCATGCTAGAAACATGTTAGTAGCTTGCTAATCATGTTAGAAAAATGGTAATAACTTGGGAATCATGCTAGAAACATGCTGACAACATGCTAATTATGTTAACAACAGAGTAACAACAAGCTAGCAACATGCTAATCATGTTAGAAACATGCCAACAACATGCTAGTAACTTGTTAATCATGCTAGAAACATGCTAACAATGTTAATCACTCTAGAAACATGTTAGTAACTTCTTAATCATGCTAGAAACATGCTAGCAGCATGCTAATCATGCTAACAACATGCTAATCATCCTAAAACATACTAACAACAAGCTAACAACATGCTAATCATGTTAGAAACATGCTAACAACATGCTAGTAACTTGCTAATCATACTAGAAACAAGCTAACAACATGCTAAGCATGCTAGAAACATGCTAGCAACATGATGTTAGAAACATGCTAAAAACATGCTAGTAACTTGCTATTCATGTTAGTAGCTTGCTAATCATGCTAGAAACATGATAACATGATAATCATGCTAGAAGCATGCGAGCAACAATGTTAGAAACATGCTGGCAGCATGCTAATCGTGCTAACAAAATGCTAATCATCCTAAAATATACTAACAACAAGCAAACAACATGCTAATCATGTTAGAAACATGCTAACAACATGCTAGTAACTTGCTAATCATACTAGAAACATGTTAACAACATGATGTTAGAAACATGTTAACAACATGCTAGTAACTTGCTATTCATGCTAGTAGCTTGCTAATCATGCTAGAAACATGCTAGCAACAATGTTAGAAACATGCTAGCAGCATGGTAATCATGCTAACAAAATGCTAATCATGTTAAAAACATGCTAATCATCCTAAAACATACTAACAACAAGCTAGCAACATGCTAATCATGTTCGAAACATGCTAACAACATGCTAGTAACTTGCTAATCATGCTAGTAACTTGGTAATCATACTAGAAACATGTTAACAACATGTTAATCATGCTAGAAACATGCTAACAACAAGTCGTTAGAAACATGCTAACAACATGCTAGCAACTTGCTAATCATGCTAACAACATGCTAATCATGTTAATCATGGCAAACTGTATTGCCTTCAAAACATTCAAGCTTTAAGCTTTAAAACTGCTTTAAACTTCAATCTACTTCAGACTGAAAACTGTCAATCTTTTAAAACTTTTTCCAACTATCTGATCAGGCTTTCTCAAGCCAACTTCAAAGTTTGTCTTTTCTATCTTTAACCCGTGGGACTTTCGCTCCTTTTACTATAGTATTTCAGCTTTTACTATCATTCAGTCATAAACAACGTACCGTACACACAAACACACATTCACTTCAGTGAACAACACCCTCATTAAATCTCACACTCCAGACACACACCTGAGTGAACAGTATATGTGTGTGTGTGTGTGTGTGTGTGTGTGTGATCTGTCTCGCTCTATTCATCACGATTCCCATGAGAGACGAGCGAATGAATAAATGAATAAAAGAGAAGAGTGAATCTATCACTCCCAGACACCAGAGAGAGAGAGAGACAGCTGGATTTGTACAGTATTTCTCGCTCTACAAAAGGACTCTTAAGAAAATGACGCGTATCCATGGCGACCACAATCACATCAGCCCACCGGCCCAATAGAAACATCTAAAGATTGATGGAGCGGCGCTGGACATAGTCCAGAAGAAAGCTGTTTTTACCCGACACACACACACACACACACACACACACACACACAGTAGAGGGCGTTCTCAACTCTAGTACTGCAGGAAATTGAGAAAGAACCACAGAAAGGGAGAAATTACTGCCCGAGGCTGTTTGCAGGTGTTCACAGAACTATAAACAAAGACTGTGTGTGTGTGTGTGTGTGTGTGTGTTTGTGTGTGTGTGTGTGTGTTTGTGTTTATTTCATTACATCACAGATTACGTGGGAATGTGTGTGTGTGCATACATGTGGGATATCACAAATACATTCTAATAGCAGCTTGTTTAACAATTAAATATTGTCTAAGTTGGTAAACCTGAAGACGGAGCGAGACAAACAAGATCTAATTACAAGGAACATCAGCGTGCATATCTCAGCACAACATTAAAAGGAAACAAATAAGAAAATAAATTATTTTGCATTGCTTCCATTAAGATTAAGATTATTTTCAGCACAATTAAGCACATTTATAAACAAAACTCACAGTAGAATATTACACATTATTAAAAAAAAAGAATTTGTACATCATGGTAGTAGTTGTTTTACTAATTTTATTAACATATTTATGAACAGTTTTAATTTTTTTATTATATGGGTCAAAGACGTTAAGACATCAAAAAAAATGTACAAAAGTGATTTTGTGTCCATATAAAGCACATTAAATGTAAGTAAAGTGTCTGCTTTAAAGGTTTCAAAAAGGTTTTTGGAGAATAAAATGTCAAAATTTTTGGTTGAATAATGTTACATTGTCATGCAGTGTAACAATATTTATGTAAAAAGTCATGCTTATTTCAACGTGTACATATTAAAATATATAAAAGAATAAGGGAACATATTAAATGTTATTGTGTTTTAAAAGAGTAAAAAATTCTTACTGACAAATGGGCAAAAAATATGTAGAATTACAACTAATTAGTATTTGGGGTGAAAGTAATCAATCTTTTAATATGTAATTTTTGTTGTAAATATGCTTGACATGATTGTTACACTGAATGACATTTTAGTGGATGCCTTCTGTAAATTAGGGAAAAATGTATGATATTTATTTTTTGCTCAGAAAAACAAAAACAAAAATGCAATTACATTAAACAGAAAACTTTCTTTTTTTTTTTTTTTGGAAAAACCCCAAAAAATGTAAAGCAGTATTACACTTATTGTTTTTATGCTTAAACCCTTTTAATAAATGAGAATTAATGGGCTTAATTTTAAGAAACTTAAAAAAATAATAATAATTAATTAATAAATAAGACACACCGCCATTTAAAAGTATGGAGTCAGTAAGATTTTTATTTTTATTTTTTTTAAGAATTAAAAAATTGTATTAAGCAAGGATGCATTAAATTGCTCAAAAGTGAAAGTAAAGACATTTAAAATGTGACAAAATATTTCTATTTCAAATAAATGCTGTTCTTTTGAACTTTATATTCATCTGTGAATGCTGAAAAATAAAAAGTGTGATGGTTTCCATAAAAAGGTTGTGCAGCACAACTGTTTTTTCAACATTGCTAAAAATCAGAAATGTTTGTTGAGCAGCAAATCAGCATATTAGAATGATTTCTGTGGGATCATGTGACACTGAAGACTGGAGTAATGATGCTGAAAATTCAGATTTGATCACTGAAATAAATTACATTTTACAAGATATTCACAAAGAAAACAGCTGTGTTAAATTGCAAAAATATTTCACAATTTTTATAGTATTTTCAATTTTTAAAGAGACTTTTTTACGAAAAAAAAAAAAACAACAACAAAAAAAAACCGCACTGACCTGAAACATTTATGCGTCTTTATGACCTGTTGTGGTTTTTATGAGATTTCACCCTTATCTGTCCAGCAGGAAACAATGTTTACAAGTTCCATACTGATAAAATTACACTTTCAAGGAAGAACTAGTCACTGGACGTTAAAAGTTTTGATTAAATCACTTAAAAAATAAACAAAAGTCTGCCAGCACAACTGTATACTCTGCCTTTTCTGATAAGTTACGTCTACATTCCGATTTACCCGTCCCTAAACGTCAAGCCAGACAAAACAAACTGTGGTTGGTCGCTTTACAAGTCAGTCTGATTATCTCTTTCTGTCTATACTGCAATGTGGACCAGACTTGATGCTCACAGGCGAGTTAAGCGCATTCATTATGAGCCGCGGGTGGTTTATCTGTTGTTGGTCTGGTCGCATAATACGAGGAAATCTGTCATATTGTATTGTTTTGATCTCTGCAACCTCACATTTATTCCAGTTCTGACACACACACGCATGCATCTTTGATTCTGGCTATTTCTACATGTCTGTGTTTACTGGGGTGCGCAGTCGTACTCTTTCATTCAGTGTGGTTTGTTTTCCTTACTTTCTTCTGCTCGTTTCAGACTTTTAATTCCTTTAAACGCTCAGCAGTGGGACTGAACTCACTCACCACATTACTGATGGAGATTTATCATTCCTGAAGCAGAACGCCTGCATGTGTTTGTTCTCCTTTATTCTCGGGCTGCTTTGTATGCGATCAAAAAGATGTTAAATCAACACTTACTTGTGTAAATAAGTAATACATAATACATAATTCATACACTTTTTAAAACTGATATGGGAAACACCAATTTACCAATTTAATTTGATCAAAAATGCTGTAAAATTGTGAAATATTTTTGCAATTTAAAAATCCTTTTTTTTTGTGAATATCTGTTAAAATGTAATTTATTCCTGTGATTAAAGCTGAATTTTCAGCATCATTACTCCAGTCTTCAGTGTCACATGATCCTTCAGAAATCATTCTAATATGCTGATTTGCTGCTCAACAAACTTTTTTTACTCAATATTTGTGTCTTGTTTTTCAGTACAAAGACCGAAAGATACATTTACTTGAAGCTAAATTATTTAACAAATAAAGTTTTGTTTTCTTGATTAAAAAATAAAATTAATTTCTTACTTTTTATTTTTGAAACTCACTTAATTTTGATTTTTTTTTTTTTTCAGAAAACAAGAAAAGAACCTTGATATCTTATGCATTGTGATTTAAGCATGTTTAGATATTTGCGCTAAAAAAAGACTTTATTATGAGCATAAAGAAATTAATACTTTATTCAGCAAGGATGCATTAAATTGATCAGACGTTACAAAGTCTTTTACAATGTAACTAAAAAATTCAACTTAATTTAAGGCAGCAACTGAACTTAAGTTTTTAAGTATAATCAACTTAGATGTACAAGTCATTTCAACTTAAATTAAATTAAACTGACTTAAATCAAGTTGAATTTCAATTATCTTATAAAAAGGTGAAATTTCTTTGTAAGAAAATAAATTATTTTGCATTGCTTCCATTAAGTTTTTTTTGCATTGAAACATTGTTTTTAGCACAATTAAGCACAAAGCACAAAACTCACAGTAGAATATTATATATTATTTAAATAATGTAAAGAATTTGTACATCATAGTAGTAATAATTTTAAAATTAATATAGCAATGATTTTTTTAATATATTTGTACTGAAAACGAGATTTTATTACAAGCATAAATAAATTAATACTTTTATTAATCAAGGACGCATGAAATTGATCAAAAGTTACAAAGACTTTTACAATGTACCAAAATTCAACTTAATTTAAGGCAGCAACTGAACTTAAGTTTAAGTATAATTTTAGATGTACAAGTCATTTCAACTTAAATTACACTAAACTGACTTAAATCAAGTTAAATTTAATTTACTTTATAAAAAAAGTTGAAATTGCTTTGATTTTGATTCGTTAAAGTAATGATGTCATATCATTTTACAGTACATTTCAAATAAAAAAAAAAACAAATAAAACTCTTACACAAATATGAAGCGATACAATGTTTTTAACACTATAATAAGAAGAAATTTTTGAGGCAAAAAAAAAAAACAAAAAACAAAAAAGTTGTTGTTTCAAGCAGAAACTCACAAGAAAAATGACTTTTGCAGTGTGGGACTGCTGTCGTTTATCGGATACTCTTTAATCCACACAGGAAGTGGAGTTTTACTAGGGTAACCTGAGGTTAAAAGCTCATCAAGCATCTCTGTAACTCTTCAACCTACACAAGATTGAACCTGCGACCTTTGTGTTTGCAGACCAGACCACCAACCCTAAATTTACTGGTGCATTTCTTTTAATTTTACTTTAACATATTTACATCATCTGACGGTATGTGGCCGTTTCAAACGTTCATATCACGATAATTGTCACAGTATATTAAATTACAAGGCTAAAAAAAAAAAAAAAAAAAACTACAGTGCTGTACTTCTAAAAAAAAAAAAGAGTTTGACTTTTTTCCAAACAAAATCTAAATATTTTCTGGAATGTTTTAGTCTAATTTTAGTCTTGAATAAAATGTTAACATGAATTTTTTCAAAATAAGTATGCATATCTTTAATATTTGGTATGCATTACTTAAAGAGATATTTATATGAGATATTTGTTACTTAAATACTTTTAAGTATCTGGTGTTGTTTCATAAACACAATAGCAAATACATTTTTTTTTTTTTTTAATTTATTTATTTTTATTTTATTTTTTTAGCAGAGATTTGGAATATATTTATTTTAGCATTTTTTAAATACTTTTAAAACTACACTGTTTTGCTAGACATCTATCGTAATTTTTTTACACTGCAAAAAAAATATCAGGAAAAGATTTAAATGAAAAGATTATTGCAGTATGTTTTACAGGAAAATACTATTTCAGTCTTTCTACTTCAATGTTTCATGTTTGATTTATAAAAATTAAATAAATCATGAAAGGAATTAGTAATTATTTGTGAAATTTACTAAAAATTGAGTTTCTAGACCAAATTTGGTGTAAAAACTGCAAGTTTTTATTAATTGAGCCCAGATATTGTTTAAAAATGTTCTGATGTTCTTTATAGCTGTTCTTTTGCACTGTTTGAAAATCTGTTTGAAATATTTGTTTACTTTTTAATAGCTTTAGTGGATAGTTGTTAGTGCTGTCAAACGATTAATCACAACTAATCCCATCCAAAATAAAAGTTTGTTTACATAATATGCATATTTACTGTTTATATTTATTATGTATAACTATTTAAATACACACACATGCCTGGATATATTTAAGAAAAATATGTTATTTTTATATTTAATTAATGTTAAATATATTTATAAATATAAAAATCTATTTATAACATTAATTATAGGAATAAAGATTTTGAAAATATTTACATTTGTGTACATGTATTTTTATTCATATAATTAATATTATAAATACATGTATAAATATATAAAATTTTCAAACATAACATTTTTCCTAAATATATCCATGCATGCGTGTGTAATTATATAGCTATACATAATAAATATACACAGTACATACATATATTATGTAAAAAAAATAAAATAAAAAGTATTTTGGATGCGATTAATTGGTTGACAGCACTAAATGTTGTATATTATTAGTTTTTTACTAATCTTTTCTTATTTGAAACTTTTTCTTAACAGTAACTTTAGTTTATCTTTTCAACCTGTTTTTGTAAAATAATTCAATATACCATAATAAAAGTTTGAGCACCTGTTAGAAATTAACCTGAAAATAACTGAGAATATTCCTTTAAAATGAACACCCTAATAAACAAACACAAAGATTAGAGTACATTTTACAAGAAAATAGTATTTCAGTCTTTCTCATTAAAATTTCATGTTTATCAATATGCTACTTGGACTTTCTTAGTAATTATTTGTGAAATTTACCAGCAATTTCTGAGTGAAAATAGCTTCTACACCTAAAGTGCAAGTTTTCATAAAATGATGCACGATAAATTTGAATATTCTTTTTAAAAAAAGTGATATTCTAATAACAGCTGTCAGTCAAACAACTATGATGAACACCAAGAATGAGAGAGAACATCCCTGTAAACTTTATCCACCTCAGATGAAAAGATTAAGAAGAAAACTAATCAATAACTCGTTATCTTATCAGCTCCTATAAATGATAGAAATACACACGGCATTTATCGATCCAACTATACCAGGAGTTCACCTAGAGATGAAAACGCTGCGATAATAAGAGGATCAGCAGATCGGACGACTTTTATGAGCGTTTCAGTGACGTCCGACTCGGAACAGTAATGAATTTCTGCAGCTCACATGTGAAGCTAAATGAGCGCTGTTTAATTTCAACAGCAGAAACAGAACGAGATATCAGCCTGACGAGAACAGACTGAAAAACTGAGCCCGCTCTATATGGCCCGCTCTGTTTGAGTCTGTGACAAAGCAAACAGGAACTGATGTCAAAGTAAAGTTCCTGTTCTCATTTAACACCATTAACTGCCTTTCAATGCCCACAACGCACTTCTGTCTCAAGGTCCCAAGCTGGTTTGGAGAATCAGAGAAGCATTTCTTGATTAGATTTAGCATGAACTCTAATAAAACAAATCACAGACATATTTGGGAACTGATGAGTGTTTCAGTTCTCTGTCGGTTCCCAATGACGCTCAACAACAAAAGCCTGTGTGTGTGTGTGTGTGTGTGTGTGTGTGTGTGTGTGTGTGTGTGTGTGTGTGTGTGTGATTGTGTTGGCTCAGCAGAGCTCCTGGTTGCATAATTATTGATACAGAAACTTTATCTTTCTTTTGAAATAAAGATAAAGACATTTATGGCCAATGGTAGACATGTTTGCTTTGAGATGGAGCTATTTACATAGAGACATATGCCAGATATACATATATTTAGATTCATAAATGTCATGCATATAATTAATCAATTATATATATATATATATATATATATATATATATATATATATATATATATATATATATATATATACACACACACATTTTTCTGCATTTTACTTTCATGCATATATGTTTATATATGTGTGTGTGCATGTAAATATGATATAAATTTTATATAAATATATAAATATAAATATAAATGTGTGTGTATATATGTATATGCATACTGAATGTCAAAAATAAACTAAATAATTAATCCAAAATATATATACACACATTTTATGCATGTAAAAAAATAATTTATCATTTTACTTGCATGCATATGTACAGTATTTATATGCGTGTATGTAAATATGATATAAATGTAATATAAATATATAATTGCGTGTGTGTATACTGAATATATGCATACTGAATATGTAAAATATAAACTAAATAATTAATCAAAAAAATATATACACACATTTTATTCATGTAAAAAATTATAAATTTTATAATTTTACTTTCATGCATATATATTTATATATGCGTGTATGTAAATATGATATAAATTTAATAGAAATATATAAGTGTGTGTGTGTGTGCACGCATACTGAGTATGCAAAATATAAACTAAATTAATAAAAAATATATATATATATATATATACACACATTTTATGCAGGTAAAAAATTATAATTTTTTATCATTTTACTTTCATGCATATATATATTTATATGAGTGTGTGTGCATGTAAATTATGTAAATTTAATATTAATACATAAATATAAATGTGTGTGTATGTGTATATATGTGCATACTGAATATATAAAATATAAACTAAATTAATAAAAAAAAAATAAATAAATAAAAATAATAATAATAATAATAATAAATATATATATATATACACATTTTATGCATGTAAAAATTACAATTTTTATCATATTACTTCCAGGCATATATATATATATATATATATATATATATATATATATATATATATATATATATATATATATATATATATATGCACACACACACACATTTTAAGCAGGTAAAAAATTATACCTTTTATCATTTTACTTTCATGCATATATATTTATGTGCGTGTGCGCATGTAAATCTGATATAAATTTAATATAAATATATAAATATAAATGTGTGTGTGTGTGTGTGTGTGTGTGTGTGTGTGTGTGTATATATGTATATATATATATGCATACTGAATATATTAAAAAAAATATATATATATGTTTTTAGATTTTATATTTATAAAATATTTGATATTTTTTGCATGTAAAAAATGACATACAATTTTAATAAATTGTTTACATTCATGCATTTATGTATGTGTGTGCATAAAAAAATTACATAAATATAATATAAATGTGTTGCATGTAGATTTAAACAAAGAAACATTGCATTGCAAATTAGAGGTCTCCGTTTTCACTCACTTCTTAAGATAATTTTGCCCCAAAACAACAGTTATGTAAACGCACACTGAGCTCTTCTACTAATTAATTACACAATAAATGAATTCCTGTGGAGATCTGATGAGTTTTGAGCTGCGGGTGTTTTTGAGCAAAATAAACGAGCAATAATTCACCCACTGTAAACGAACTCCTGCTGAGCTCTGAATGACAGCAAAACTATCAGCCAAACCATCAGTAAACCAATGTCAGACACCCCATTCAGGTACAGTATAAACACAGCTTCACCTTCAGACATCACTGCACACAAACATGAGGAACACAGACACACACACACACACACACACACATAGACAGAGAGAGAGAGGAAAACACTGGATCTCAATCAGGGGTCCGGGGCCATTAGAGCCCCTCAGGAAACTCCCAAGGAGCCCACAGGATGACTTAATATTATTCTAATATATTATTAGTATAACTAATATTATTTGTATCATATTAAAACAATTTTAATTAAATTGTTTAAAAAAAAAAATAATAAAAAAATTAATTGTACTAAATAAATGCACCTGTGTTGAAGCTAGTTTTAGCTTTATAAATATGTTTTGGAGACAATAAAAATGTTTACTACGTAAAAATAAATAAATAAATAAATATTTAAAAAATATTTTCTATTCTATTTTTATTTTTTTTATATGAGTGTTGACACCTTATATTATATTATATTTTATTATATCATATTATATCATATTATCTAGAAGTTTCTCAAACTCTCAAAGTCAGGTAAAAATATTAAATATATTAAAATAAGAAAATCTACTTTGGAGACAATAAAACATGCTGTATTGTAAAATAAATAAATGCAAAAAAATGAAATGAAATGAAATGCTGGCAACTTATATTATTCATTTATTCAAAAGAAAATTTCTAGAATCACAAAATGAATTGTACTTAATAAATGCATATATTATGAAATTCATAATGTCTGTTAACTAAACATATGTCTATCTAAGTTATTTTTAGCTTTATTAATATATTTTAGAGACAACAGAACAGGTTTTACCATATTAAAAAAAAAAAAAAAAAAAAAACATATATATATATATATATATATATATATATATTAAATAACTATTTTTTATAATTAGTGTTGACACATATTATATTATATTATATTACATTACTTTGGATTACATTAGATTAGATAACATTAGATTAGATTAGATTAATTAGAATAATTTAACACACCGATATTAAACACACACCTATATTATCTCTCAAAATAAAAGTATATTAAAATATATATATATATATATAATTAAAGAAATCTACTTTGGAGACAACAAAACAGGTTGTATTGTTAAAAAAAAAAACAACAACTACAAATACTAAAATAAAATAAAGTTATATTGATTCTATTTTTCATTTATTCAAAAGAAATGTCTAGAATCACAACATTACTCGTATTTAATAAAATTACCTTGCAATGTCTGTTATAATATATCTATCTATCTTTTTTTAAAATAACTTTTTTTTTTTTTTAACTCATTTGCCTACCAAGGTAGCAAAAAAGAGTACAATTGTGAAACTTTATCTATTTTAATACATTTTACATTAATTTGTAAACACACACATACATACATACATACATACATACACACATACACACACACATATATATATATATATATATATATATATATATATATATATATATATATATATATATATATATATATATATATATATATATATTAGACAAAGAAAGAAGACTGACAGGGAGTGAAGTATGATAGAGAGAGACTGTCTCTGATTCAAGCTCATCATGTCAAGATTTATGAATCATAACTGTTACTCAACTTTGACATGAACTAAAAACAGACAGAGATATTGAAACAATAGTCAGAGTAATACACGTTTATCAACGACTCCACAGTCACACAAGCACGACTGACAGCCCCATACAGCCGAGAATTACTGATAAACACAATCAGAGTGTGAGATAACGACAATCTGTGACAGACACGAAAACACGAGAGAGAAGCGAACAGAACTCACCAAAGTTTGCTCATACTGCAGAGCGCGCTGCTCCGTTCCGTCCACAGCCATGACTGCAGCTCACACACACTCACAAACACACACACACACACTTACAAACACTCTCACACACTCACAAAAAGCAAATCCCGCTCCTCTCGCACTCAAACGCACAGACGCGAGCGTGGAAGTGCGGCGGGCTGCGCGTCGGCGCGGCTCTTGCGTAACGGCACGCTGCGTGACTGACTGACTTCTGTGGGTTTGATCTGTGAAAGAAGTTTGTGTTCTACTGAGCGTGGGGCGGGGCTTACGCACAGAAACTCCACCCACTGCGCGGGCACGCGGCCTGTGTCTACAAACATTCCGAGCGCCCTACATAGACGCGCTGCGAACATAACACTAGGGGTTATTGAAAATAAAACAGAATAACAAAAAATTAAGCGTTTTTCAACGGAACTACGAACGTCCCAAAAGATAGTTTTAGCTTGATAATAACAAAATCTAAAAAAATGCTACTTTATTATTGTAAAAATAACTAAAAAAAAAAAAAAAAAAAAAAAAAAACGAACAAAACAAAAACAAAAACAAATAACTAGTTATTTTTATTGATTTTTTTTTTATTATTTATTATTTTATTATCCATCTATCCATCCATTCATTCCCTATTTTTATTGCACTTTTTTTTTTTTATTGTCCTTGGCGTAAATAAAAATGTCAATAAAATTAGGGGTTATTGAAAATAAAAGGGGGGGGGGGGTTAAATGAAACTACGAACAACCCAAAAGCTAGTTTTAGCTTGATAATGACAAAATATAATAAATAAATAAATAAATAAATAAATAAAAAACTTGTTCTGATTTAATTGATTTTTTTTTTTTTTTCAGTGCTGGTACATTATTTATTTATTTATTTATTTATCCATCCATCCATCTATTCATTCATTTATTCCCTATTTTACTGCATTTTATTATGTCCTTAGGGGTTATTAAAAATAAAACAAAATAACAAAAAAGAAAGGTTTTTAAATGAAAGTACAATCATCCCAAAAGCTGGTTTTAGCTTGATAACAAAATATAATAAAATGCTATTTTATTATTGTAAAAACAACTGAAATAATATTTTTTTTAATTTATTTATTTATTTATTTATTTATTTTAATCAGTGCTGGGCACCCTAATTATTTATTTAAATAACAATAATAATAATGACACATTTTATAATAAAATAATACATTTATATTATTCATTCATTCATTCATTCACTATTTTTATTGCATTTTATTACGTCCATGGCATAAAGAATATCAATAATGTATCTGAAATGAGGGTTTATTACAAATAAAATAGAGTAACAAATTACTAACATTTTTAAAGAAACCTTTAACATCCCAAAAGCTAGTTTTAGCTTTAACAACAAAAATAAATAAATGTATTAATTCATTTAAATAAATAAATAAATACTTTGAGACAATAAAATAAATAAATAAATAAATAAATAAATAAATAAATAAATAAATAAATATATATATATATATTATTATCAGTGCTGACACCTCTTTATTTAATTATTTAACTGTCCTGTCTCTATTTTTATTGCATGTATTGATATTGTGTGGTCAATGTAAAAACAATAATGTCAATAATGTACATTTACACGTAAAAAAAAAAAAAAATAATAGCAATACCATAAAGATGCCTAAAAATGCTATCTAGGTACAGAAATACAATACTGTTTCATACATTAAATAGGGTGGTTTTGCATCTAATGTATGCATAACAGTATATGTTTAATGTGATTACATAGAAATAACTGTATATATAACATTTCTATGTCAAAATTGACTCAATTTACCTGAATTTACCTTAATATATCTCAGATGTGATGTGTTTATAAATTGTAAACAGCAGTCGGAAATGATGGAACTGTTTTAAATGACAAGAAGCAACAAGTAAAAGCAGATGCTTTTATTCAAACAATCATCAATCAGACTTTCTAGACTCATTTATTGACAAAACACGCAGCAAAACAATGAATTTGGCTGAATGACAGACGCTGGAACTTGAGCAGATCTTTCCTGGTTCCTCGAGCACATGCAGATCTCTCGTATAGATCAAACATTCACCTCACATAAACGTCTGGGTAATCTTTAAATAGAAGAGAGCAGAAATATACAGGCGTGCATATAAACAATCACAGAACACACGCTTTATGACTGCGTTCTGTCTGTAGGAGGATTAAATATATCTGTTAAATATATCTGTTAAATATATCTGTTAAATATATCTTTTTGTGTAAAGAATCTTTATGTGTTTCCTAGAAACAAGGACGTTTTCGAAGATTCCCATTTAACATTCCATTTCTAAATGTTTCAGAATGTTTTAAAAACCTTTTATTTCAGTTATTTGAACATTAAAGGAACATTCCATTTTGCAAACATTCTGAGAATGTTACTTTTGACTGTTTTGAATGTTACTTTTCAGGAAGTAACATTTAAAAATTGTTACAACTGCACGTCCAACTAAAATGTTGCAGACTGTTTTTCTATGAACGATGTATAAAAAAGACCAGATATAGTTGAAAGAACGCTGTATTAATGTTACTGGAAGAACATTGAGAGAACATAGCCAGAACGCTCTGAGAACGTTAATAGTGTCAAATTCACCTTGTTTTTTTTTGTTTTTTGTTTTTTTTTTTCAGTGCAACTAAAGGAAAAGATCTAGAAGTTCTGTAAAAACACACTTTATCAGCTTATTAAATGTTTTAGTAGGTGGAAGTAAATGAATAACATTTATTTGGTCTTTTGCATGAATTTCTTGCAAGAGAATAAACGTAAACGAGCATATAAAAACATGAAAGCACATGAAAAGATTTTCCAACCATGGAAAATCCTTTTTTTTTTTTTTTTCTAAACCGGTTGGCCACTTATATAATATTCCAAAAACCAACCAGACCACCTGAAGATGGTTTGAGCAGCTGGTATCTGATTTGCTGCGGGTCTTAGACATTCTGGAAGCAGCTAAAAACTGGATCTGGGTGAATAAATACATCATGACTTGACACAAAAATCGCTCAAACTAATGTCAGGCCAAAAAAAAAAGTGTGCTTTTTTTTGTCACAGTGATTTTGCTGTTCAGAAAAAACTTAACTTAAACATTTGAAATAGAAATAAAAATATTCTATAAAATAATAAAATGGCCATACAGCATTTTCAAGATATTTTAAACAAATAAGACACACAAAATGTCACCATCTCCTGGTGAAACTCAGTATTAGCGTCTATCACTGCGCGCAATAAATCATAAAACACCAACCACTAAAAAACACTAAAAACACTGATGAACTATTTATTTATTTATTTTCTATTTTAATTTTAGAGTTTTAGTAATTTTGTTGTGCTTGTATATATATATTGTTTTTAATATATTTTATTTCTGTTAATATTTATTTTTTTTAGCTTATTTATTATTATTATTATTATTTTTTTTAAATGGTTTTAGATTTAGTTAACTATAATAACCCTGATTTTGAGATAAATAATTTATTTTATTGTCCAAAAAAAAAAAAAAAATCACACTCAGCATGAAAATACAAAAAACTCATTAAAGAAGGTCAAAACATATTTTGCTTTCAATCTAATAGGTTAGAAATAGTAAATATCTTCTGCTTAATATAAAAAGATATATATTTTCAGGATCGCAAAATGTACTTTATGGCCTTTATCAAATGCATCCGCTCATAATAATCACTGATATCTTAAGTATACATAAGAAATAAAGCCTCTGCACTGTGTGTGCTGGCGTTTCTTTTGCTCGGCTCAAGTGTGTTTAAGGATTAGTGTGTGACGTGTGATGTGTGCCGTACGCATCAGGGATCTTCACGTCCTGTTCGTGTGTCGATCCTTTAACCACAAACTCATGAGTGGGGATGACAAACATTCATGTTAATGATTATTTCCGAGGAGAGAGAAAGATTTCTGTGAAGAAACTGAAAGTGTGACGGAAAGAGAACTAGTGGCAACTCAGTGACGCAATATATATATTTAGATTTCATAAAATAATCTGTAAATTTGATTTCAGAACTGGTTTATTATAATTAACTACATCAAAAACCATTTAAAAAACTTGTTACTTGAAATCAACTTTAACTTAAAATAAAATAAACAATAAAACAAAATAAAAATAAAATACAAAAACATTTTTATTACCTATTAATTAATAAAATAGAAATATCATTCATCTTAATTAATTTAAATTAATTTAAATAATTTAATTTTTTTTTTTTTTTATTAATTACTTATTTATTTAATTTATATATAGATATTATCACTGAAGCAAATGTTTTGAGAACATTATCAAAGACCAGATATTGTTAAATGATATTTTTATTTCTAAAACAATTTAAATAAAAAAAAATAAAGAATATAAAAACTGACAATTTTTATTTATTACAGGTTTCTAACAATTTGTTTAAAGTGCTTGAATTTTACTTTTTGAAATTGAAGTCCTTGAAAATAGCATTTTTAAAATATATTGTTTTTTAGATTTCATAAAATAATCTGTAAATTTGATTTATTTGATTTATTATAGTTAAACACAACAAAAAACATAAAAAAGGTACTAGAAATAAACTTTGAAATAAAAAATACAATAAAAATAAATAAAAATAAAAAATAGCTATTAATTCATAAAATATAAATATAATTAATTAATTTAAATATATATTCTTTTTTATTAATTATTAATTAAATTTGCATATAGATATTAATTATTACTGAATTAATATTACATATTAATTATATAACTTTTTAATTAAACAAATTTCTTCTTAATTAAACTTATTTAAGCTAGTTGCCAAGGCAATATTTTCATTTAGTGAAACTTTACATAAAATAAATAATATATGAAAATAATGCAAATTATGAAAATGACAAAAATGCACTACTATAGCTAAATTATTAAAAAAAAAAAAAAAAAAAAAAACAAGAAAACAGAAAAATATGGAATAATTAAAAAAATATATTAATAAATAATAATAGTATCTAAATTTCATGTTAGGGAATTATGGAGCAATAGAGTCAAACAGGCACAACATTTGTGATCACATTAGGATCATCACACGCTTTAATCTGGCTGAACTTTGACCTTTGCTGTCACAGAATAAACTGTGACTGAAGGTCAAAGGTCACTTGAAGAAATATAACTCGTCTGAACGGAGCTCAAACTACAGTGTTCAATGTTTTTATCTATCAAGATTTTAATTTTCACTTAAAAAAGACTTAATTATACATTTCTAAGCACCAGCTTAACCATTTCAAAGAATCAATGGCATTTTAGGAGAAACATCCCTCATCCAAACACACACACACACACACACACTCATCAGTCACGTCTTGCTGACGACAGGGGCTCAACCAATCAGCTGCCAGTATTTTGGTCAGTCACGGTGAGTCGTTGTCCTTCCAAAAACGCCAGCACATCATATTAATGGAGCGCAGACACACAACAGGAACTCACACACACACACACACACACTTATAAAAACACACACAGTGTCTGCTTCAGTGAGAACATTGTGCGGCTCCAGCGATGTGCGTCAGAACCGTCTCTCTCTGTTCAAGCGGCTAAACTGATGCTGACCGGTTAAACCTTCTACTAACTGAAAAGACTTGTGGGAAAAAAACACAAACTGTCACTAACACCACAAAAATGACATTAAAACTCTTTCAATAAATGTTAAAAATTAATTAAAAGGAACGATGAACAGAAAAAGGGAAATGTTCACAGATTCCACTTGTTGTTTTATTAATTTTGTGTCTGCAAACACGATTACACAACAGGAAAACACAGTGTGTGTGTGTGTGTGTGTGTGTGTGTGTGTGTTTCTGCACTAAATACTCCTTAATAAACCAAATGGGAAAAATACATGTGTTGATTTACCAAAATAAACAGCAAACAATTAGGCATTCAATACAAGCACATATTTATAGAAACAGCACCAATAAAGCTCTTCAGAAAAACTCAACTTTTGTTTCTCACGAAGAACAGGAAGGAATAATCTCAACAGATGAGATGAATATTTGTGCAAATATGCTTATTGGAGAAGAAATGTGTGTGACTCGTCTTCCAGAAAGTGCACATTTTCTCCCAATATTGTTGAAATTATTACACTTTATTTATATTTTAAACAGCATTTACATTTTCTAGATTTATAACCAAGAAACCAGTAAAAAAAGTGCAACATTTCTCCCAATATTGATGCGTTTAATATTTATCAATATATTTTTTGTTTAGAAGAATTTCAATTTTCCTAAAAAGTGCACATATTTTCCCCAATATTGTTCTTATTATACTTTAATTAACAGCACTTTAATTGTCTTGATTTATGATCAAGAAACCAATAAAAAGTGCTAATTGTCTCCTTATCTTGTTATTATTATATATCTACCTATTTTCAAATTTTCTTGATTTATAATCCAGAAACCAATAAAAAACATGCTAATTTCCCTCAATATTATTGTAATTATTGTACTTTATTTATTTATTTAGCACAGCATTTACATTTTTAGATTCATGATCAAGAAACCAATAAAAAGTGCATTTTTCTCCAATACTGCTGCAATTATAATTATTCATTTATTATTTAACAAAATTCAGGTCAAGAAACCAATAAAAAGTCTTTTTTTTCTTTATTTAGTCATTTTTGTCTGTCTGTCATGCTGCAGTTCAAAACATTGGAGTGCAACTAGAGTTTTACAAATGCAATAGCCAAATTGTTATTCACACAAGGTATTTTTTCTTGTTGAAAAGCATCAGTAAAATTGAAAGTGTTCAACTAAATGTCTAAATGGATTGGCTTAAAATGAGAATAACCTTAAATAAAAAATAATTTAAAATAACATTTTTAACCAACAAATGTATTCATTGCATTCAAAAGAAAAATAGGTGAGGAAAGGCAAGAAAATTAAAAAAAAAAAAAAAAAAAAACTTTTTAATCCTTTTCTGTAACAAACACGTTTCCATGGACTTGCATTGTTTTTACACACAGCTAATTATAAATACTACAGACTACACACAAACACACACTCACAGAAACATTTTGCACCTTTTGAATTAAAAAAAAAAAAAAAAAAATATATATATATATATATATATATATATATATATATATATATATATATATATATATTTACTTCATTTATATTTTGTTTTTACAGCTAGGATTGGAATCAGTGCAGAAAATAGAGACAAAAAGGATCTTGAAATACACTCATGAATTCACCATTAATAACAGACTCTATAAACTATAAAACTACTAATTGTTTGTGCGTTTGGCGTCTGGCTCACCTGCGGTCCGTGTAAGGCTTTACAATTCAATTTTCAGACCATATGGTGCAAATGCAAAAATGGAAAAATTAAACCAAACATTAATTTTTTTTTTTTTTTTCAGTTACTTCATAAATGAATAATTGCCATTTTTTTCTCCCTTTTTCAATTTTACTTTTGCTAAGTTCTGACTTCAGAACTGATTGTTTAAATAAATAAAATCTGAATGATTTTCCATTTTTTTTAATTTACAATTTGCGCGGTGGGCTGTACCATTAGCGCGGGGGTGTGGCTGCGGACTGTTTCACAAACGCTTACTGTGGCTTAATGTATCCTACTAAACCAGTGACATTGGAAGAATTTAAACACCTTTATAACAATAAACATATACCAAATAAAGCTTTATTCATAAACAAAAGCCGCGGAAATCCGTCTTCATATATCTTCGGGTAATGTTTGAACTGTAAAGGCCACATTTGATTATAAATGTTTATAAATTGTTATTTGCATAAAGGTTTTACGATGATCCGTGAGTTAGGTGTACCAAACAATCACTAAGCAAAGAAGAATTAAATATCTAGCTGAGGAAATTATATTTTCAAACAAGTTTAAAATGATTTTTTACCTTTTGTGGGCATTTTTTAACCTTTCTTTTTTCTGAAAGTGTGCATTATCTTTGGCGTCAAATTCTTATATTTAATCAATAAAGTCACTTAGAATAATAAGACATTTTAGGCTCTTATCAAACAAATAAAATCATTATCAACAAAATTCATCTTTTCAATATAGAGGAAACACAAACGCTGCATTTAGATGTATTTACTCACTGTTTAATGCAGGACATGAACGCATTTAACCTGCACTTACAAATGCATGAAAAAAGTTTTAATATTTTAATCCTAAAACGTTGAATGCTGTAATTTAAAATTATTAAAAAAATGAAAAGGTACTTTAAATGTGGAAAGGCACTCTTCGTGCGCTATTGATTAACTATATAAAATGATATAAATATACATTTTCTGCCCCCATATCCTACATTTTGGGGAATTCACGAGTTCAGTCTGAACAAAACTCCAGGTTTCAGCAATGACTGTTCTGAACGCCTCTGATTGGCCACTGCATTCTAAACTCAGCAGAGTCGTGTGTGATTGGTTATAATGCACAACGCTGTAAAACGCGTAAAAATAAAAATATGATTTAATGTGAGCAGGTCTAAATTTAATACAGCAAACAAATCTTTTCATTTCATTTTCACTAGTCTTATGTTTGAAGTATTATATTTTTTTTTGAAAAACCAGGGTTCATAAATGTGAACATGCATTAATTCATCTCACTCACAAAAAACAGATTCAGTATTCCTCAAAATGAATAAAAACAGTGAAATTCAACTCAGAATATGATGCAAACCTGCAATAATTAAATATGTTAAATAATACAAATATCCTTTTTAATTTAATCCCATTTTATTAACCGATGTCTTTGCTGCCGACCTTCGATGATCCAATTCAACCATACTAATAAGCAAAAATTACTCACAATAATCTAACATTGGTTTTCCTTTTTGTTTTTTTATTGCTGAAGAGTTGACATTTTTTTTCTTCTTCGGTCTAGACGTGAATTTACTTTTTTTTTGGTGTGAAAAGGCTTTTACATTTGCCAAAAATAGAACTTTTTATATTAAAAACAAACAAGCAAGCCCTGCCCTGATTTAAAAAGTAGCGCAAAAGTAAAGTAACGCATTACTTTCCATAAAAGTAATGTAATTAGTTACTTTTTTTAGGGAGTAACTCAATATTGTAATGCATTACTTTTAAAAGTAACTTTCCCCAACACTGCCCATAACCTATACTTACATTACAATACATTGTGTTGTAAACACTGCATTGGGCTTTTTAATTTATAAGTTACCTGTGTCTTCATCCATTGAGCCACGTATTTTCTTTAGGTTTTCAATGGGACACAAAACATTTAACATGCAATTAGCGCAAATTGCTTTCTTACTCTGGGCTATTCTGCTTGTCTGTAAATAGTAGCCTTTGTGTTTATTATTAATAAGGTGTTTCATCCAGTGTCACTGGTTTAGTAGGATACATTAAGCCACGTTAAGCGTTTGTGAAACAGTCCGCAGCCACACCCCCGTGCTAATGGTACAGCCCACCGCGCAAATTGTAAGATAAATAGAAAATCGTTTAGATTTTATTTATTCAAACGATCATTTCTGAAGTTACAATTTAGCAAAAGTAAAATTGAAAAAAGGAGAGAAAATGGCAATTATTAATTTATGAAGTAACTGAAAAATTTTTTTTTTAAAAATTAACGTTTGGTTTCATTTTTCCATTTTTGCATTGGCACCATATGGTCTGAAAATTGAATTGTGAAGCGTTACACGGACCACCTGTTATCATCGGTCGCTGGTGTTTTAGTTGATCTGATGGTCCAGTATTTTGTGCAGGTCGACGGTATCGGTCCTGGCTCCTCGAAAACCTCGGTCTCTGAAAGTGGACAGAACGGGACGCAACCTCACCCCGTTCGGCATGGTGCCTTCGATCGCTTTACGCAGCTACAACACACATCACACATCAGTTAATGGATAGTTAGGTTTTTTGTTCATTCAAATCAAAACCACCTTTGGGCTTTTTAAAAGAAGCCTTTACTTTTCTCCTCAGCAAAGCTGCATTTATTTGATCAAAAATATAGTGAAAACAGTAAAAAAAAATGAAATATTATTTAAATTTAAAAAAGGGTGTTTTCTATGTGTTAAAATGTAATTGATTTTTGTAATGAGCAGCTGAATTTTCAGCATCATTACTCCAGTCTTCAGTGTCACAGGATCTTTCAGAAATCATTCCAATATGCTGATTTGCTGCTCAAGAACATTTCTAATTATTATCAATGTTGAAAACAGTTGTGCTGCACAATACTTTTGTGGAAACTGTCATACATTTTATGTGTGTGGAATTGTTTAGATTTTTAACTCTTGAATGTCATTTCTATGTTATTGATAAACTCTCACCTCTTTCAGTGAAACGACTCCAATGAGCCGTCCGACACTGGTGACGTAAGCGTAATCCAGATTCAACAGAGAAAACATGGTGTGAGTCTGTCAGAGAGAAAACAATACAGAAGTTAAATAGAAACATCAGAGCAGATCACATTTTGTTCTT
The DNA here is from genome assembly GCA_036247105.1 of Cirrhinus mrigala. NCBI lineage: Eukaryota > Metazoa > Chordata > Actinopteri > Cypriniformes > Cyprinidae > Cirrhinus > Cirrhinus mrigala. The sequence continues at coordinate 35,037,315 of CM070021.1, forward strand.
CTTCTAAAATAAAGCTGTTTTATGTGACATACTGTAGCATTAACAACACATTCACTGAAACTAAAATGCAAAAGCAACTTAATCAGAAAACATGATTATGATATCACAATTACATCCTCAAACTAAAGCAAAATAAACACACACACTCACCTTGTGCAATGAAGTGTGTTCCACCAGCTGGAAGGGGGCGGGGTCAATCTTGCAGACGTTCAAGTTCACCTCCTCATCAAGCTGTTGCTCCTCCCACTCATCAACCTGCATTCACAACCAGAGATACTGCACGTGAGTGTGTGTGTACCTGGTATTCCCTACATTATGAGGAGCAAATGTCCCCACAAGTATAGTAATACCAGTACACCAGAGTTTAGAAAATACAGTTTGCAAAGTATAAAAAATATTATGCCAATGGAATGAATCTATAGCATGGAAACACAAAACGTGTGTTTGTGTGTGTGTGTGTGTGTGTGTGTGTGTTGAAATGTCCTCACCTCTTGAAGTATTGTATCATCCTCTTCATCTGGGTCGAACTGGAAAGAGATTGAAACACGACACACACTCTTAGGCTGAAAACAGAATTATCTGTTCTTTTTTTTTATTTTTGTTTGTTTGTTTGTTTTTGTTTGTTTTTTCCTAGCTCCTAGTCTGTTTTTATATATATTTTTTTATTTTTCTGGATTCTGCATTAATGGTTTAATTAAATTAGAACTATTTATTTATTTGTACATACATACAATAATAGGGCCTATGAAATGTTTTATTTATTTATTAGAAATATTGTCAGTTTTATTTTTTCTGGACCTATGACCTAACATACATTTATTATCAAAAATGGTCTGATTAAGGCATAAAACATTAACAATTAATTTTTTTTTTTTTTTTTTAAATGTAATAATATTTATAACAATTATTTCTAGTTTATTTTTTGGCAAACAAAGTGCTGCACAACATGGAAAAAAAAACTGTGCAATTTTTCTTAAAAAATAAATAATTAATAGTTAAGAATTTTATTATTATCACAGACACTAGACCATATTGCAACTGGATTATAATGTGCATTATTACATGCATACTTGCAAGTTTCTTCCGTTATTACTAAACTAAATTAAAAAGCTGCACACTTACTAAAGTTTACTATATTAACTTCCTCTAAAGCACCATAGTAAATTTCTAGAGCACATTAGCATGTGTGTGTCTCACCGCCATTGCCTCGATGTCAGGACGAGAACAGAAGAACTTTTTCAAGTTGAGGCCAGAATCATAAAGATCTGAGAGACAGAAAGAAATTATAGAAAATAAAATATTTGATCAAGTGCACTAAATTCATAATCTGACATGAAGTGTTTTGCAAGCATAAATGTATCAATAAAAATAAAAGATTTATGGTATTAAAAAGTAGATTTTTATATTTTATAATAAATATTTCAAAGGAGTGTCTGAATTTGTACATGCACACATATCCAGTCATAGAAATTCTATTTAAAATATTTTAAGAAAAAAAAAATGATGTGAAGGATGTTTTATGTTATTTTAAGATCGAAAAAAGTCAATGGGAGGTTCTTGATATTACTTGTAATCTCTTCTTCATCTTCAGATGGCTTTTTCAGAGCAGATTTTAGAGGTTTAGTGGAGTCCAGATGAGCGGAGGCAGATGCAGACTCTTCTGTGGACGTCTACAACAAAAACACACATATATAGCCATAATCAAAACCCATCTAAAAAAACTAGATATTTGTGATGCAAATCAACAGTTGCAGCAATTGCATGCAGTAGAATACAGCAGCACAGTTTTTATTCTAGTAGTAGAATGTTCAACATCTGACCTGGAAGTGAACTTTGTATCTGGGAGGCATGGTGGGAGAATTTTCCTCACGCAGGTGCTGCGATCGCCGCATTAAAAGTGCCAGTAACTGAGCACGATCAACTGAACCCAGCAAGAGCATTGACTCTGTGAGACAAGATGAAATCGGACAAAAAGACTGTTTACACATCATATTTACATTGGATTTACTTTTATATTAAAACGCTTTAATTTTAAGAATAAAAAACATTAAAAATAATAACGATTGTTTGTAATCACCTTAAAAACCTCTTAAAAACTAGTCATGCAATGTTTATTTGTATACCACTTTCACAATGTAACACAACCAGCTCGAACACAACAGTCAGTGAGAAATGAGTGTGTATCGGGTGTGTTTGTACCTGCAGATTTCACCAACGGCAGTGTTTTCAGTTTTCCTGAGCGTAGGATCTTGATTAAGTCTCTGTAGGTGGTGTTCAATGTGATAAAACGAATTTCTTTTTTCATAAAGTCCTCCACAAAAATATTATACTTTCTACAGACAAAGAAAGAGGTAATTGTGAAAAACTGATGCACAACAGAGAAATACTTAGGCAAAATTTTGAATTAAGGCAATTTTAGACTGTTTGGCCTTTCATGTTGTTGCGGACTAGTGGAAGTAAACATTTAAAATGTGCGTGCATTACACTTCTTTTATTGCACTTTATCTTATTTACGCCATTACAATACATTTCTTTAAAGAGATTTTTCTCCACTTGAGCAGCACTTACATGCAACAAAACTTAGAGTTTTATTCCTATCTATATTCTGAAGATTTTTATGGAAGGGTTTGCTCATATGTCATTCACATAATTTTATTATTACAATTTATCTATTTCCGCCTATAGATTTCAATTACAAAACATACCTATAAAGAGATTTTTCTCCACTTGAGCAGCACTTAGATATACCAAAACTTAGAGTTTTATTCATATCTGTATTCTGAAGGTTTTTATAGAGGGGTTTGTTCATATATAATTCACATGATTTTATTATTACAATTTATCTATTTCCATCTATAGATTTCAATTACAATACATACCTATAAAGAGATTTTTCTCCACTTGAGCAGCACTTACAAACACCAGACTTAGCAGTTTTACTTCTATCTATATTCTGAAGGTTTTTATAGAAGGGTTTGTTCATATATCATTCACACTGATTTATATAAAGCTTTATTAAAAATCATTAAGTAAATTGTGTTTTTTTCTGGTTGTTGACCGTATTTTCTGATTTATGGAGCGATAAAAAGAGAAATCAAAAATCCCCACAGTAAAAATCTTTAACTCTAATATGTCAACAAAATCAAACAAGAATTTTGAACCTGGCTTTATCTAATGTTCAGATTTATTCTTTGGAAATCTGTGCACATTAGTGCATATTTAATTACATAATGCCTCATTTATGTATTTAAACATAACATTTCAGAAAAATTGTAATACATAAATGTTTGCAGTTCATAATGTAATCAATCAAATTGTGATTTGTTTCTATTCGTTACATTTATTATCTATTCACTCAGGAGTGTCTTTCAGTTTAACACAAAATGTAACTGCAGTTAACTTTTTGTCACACTTTTTTTTAAGTACTGCTAATGTGCATGTTGCAATATGTATGTTAATGTGTCAAACCTGAGCATGCTGGGTAAACCGCAATCAAATACACTAATGTATTCACACAATACTGACAAATTACCTGAAACTTTCTACTTGTAGTTTGATGTATACTTTAAAAACATGACATCATACACTAACCAAAGTGTTTACAAAATGAAGAGACTTACTTGGGGTGGCCCCAGCTGAGCATGGGCAAGTAAGGCAGTTTTTTGATGCGGATAACTGTGTCATAAATGGATGGCCCAACACTCTGAGAAACCATGTTGGCGATAATCACAGAGATCAGGATAGGCAGACTGTAACTGATATGTCCTGTCAACTCCATCATGATCACGGCGGTCGAAACCGTGTGTGTGACTCCTGCCGTTAACGCTGCCGCTCCTTAACACAACACAGAGTTACTGCTGATTCATAACTGAAAACTTTATCAATGCTTAATTTTACCAAATAATGAGATGTTTGCATATCTGTTAGTGTCTAGTTTCTCACCTATGACAGCGTATGCTCCAGGCACTATGTGGTATATGTGCCCCTCTATGGTAAATCCATCCGGTAACAATGTGGCCAAACCTTCACCCACTAAACGGCCAAATGCAGCACCTGAAACACACACGTATGCATTCCCCTTAATCTGAGATAGGTAATCATATCAAAAGATACTGTTAAAAATGTACGTTCACAGCAAGAACGCTGACTTACGCAATCAGTCAAAAGTTTGGAATTATTTAGAATTTTTTAAATGTCTTAAAACAAGGACTTGTATGCTTACAAAGGCTTCATTTAGTTGATAACAACTGCAGTAAAAACAGTAATATTCTGAAAAATTATTACAATTTAAAATAGCTGTTTCCTTTGTGACTATATCGTAAAATGTAATTTATTGCTGTGATCAAAGCTGAATTTTCAGCATCATTACTCCAGTCTTCAGTGTCACATGATCCTTCAAAAATCATTGTAATATGCTGATTTGCTGCTGAATAAACATTTCTGATTATTATCAATGCCGAAAACTGTTGTGGTGCCCAATATTTTTCTAAAATATTCCTCTGATTGTAATTCCAATTATATCATCCTTCTCTGTCATTGTAGTTGTAGTGTGGACTTCCCTATATAGAGATGTATATACAGTTTTTTAACTTCATGGTTTTAGTTACTGTTATAGTTATCATCCTTGGTGTGAATGTGCCTTAAAAAGGGGATAATGCTTCGAAAATATAAATATAATTTTTTAGATAAATCACACAAGCACATACCGATGACGAAAATGGGAATGAAGGAACCACATGGTATAGGAAGGGTTATGGAAAGAGCAGACATCCAGAACTACATAACAAATAACAGTAATGTTCATTAAAACACAACGCACACACACATGCATACATGCATGGTGCATCAAAAAACAAGTCAGACATTCACAAATATATTGTTTATATTAAAAAATATTAGTATTGAAATATATTAAACATTAATTAACAGAAAAATCAGTTTATCATTATATGAGGCCTTTAAAGCAATAAGATTTCTGAATAAAGAAAAGTTTATTTACTCAGCTATATTTTGTGGTCAAAACTGTGTTTATTTACCTTCATGACGACGAAGACGGAGAGGATGATGAAGACGTTAGCCTGCGGATGTTTCCAGGCGGCTAAGTAATCGTTAGCATCAAAGTCTGCTACGATGCCATGATTTGACCAGGTGCGATGGTCAAAAAATGAAAGTAAGGAATCCCTTTGTGTAAGCTATAAATGGTGTCAAATGATGGAAATTATGTCAAAAACAGGAAATGGTTCCAAGTAAACCAAAAACCTTACTACTCTACACATTTAAAGAAATAGTTCTGCCAAAATGAAAATTAGCTGAAAATGTACTTTGGATTTGGATTTGGAGAAATGTGTCATTCCATTACTGTCTCTCCAATGGATCCTCTGCAGTGAATGGGTGCCGTCAGAATGAGAGTCCAAGCAGCTGATAAAAACATCACAATAATCCACAAGTAATCCACACCACTCCAGTCCATCAGTTAACATCTTAAGAAGACATAATCCAGCCACATATTTGTTTAGAGCCGTTTTGGGATGTTTTAGCTTGTAATTGGTGCTTGATCTGTGCAGATTTCTCTCCTGATTCAGACCAGATGATTAGTTAAAAATGTCTTAATGATGGATTTGTTTCAGCTTTTGTCTTCTCAAGATGTTAACTGATGGACTGGAATGGTGTAAATTACTTGTGGATTATTGTAATGTTTTTATCAGCTGTTATTCTGACGGCACCCATTCACTACAGAGGATCCAAGTTTCTACAACTCTGATCTACATCTCGGATGGCCCGAAGGGTGAGCGCATTTTAATTTCTGGGTGAACTATTCCTTTAAAAAGACTTTGGCTTTCACGTTTCATTTAACTGCTAATTGTGCATAAATACTGTAATTAGATAAAGCAACCTTATTGCTGTGTATGACTGCATATGCTGCTAATGGAGCATTTTATTGCCTCATTTTGAGACACCGATTAATTAAAGAGAACAAGAGTGAGTGTATAAAAAAAAGAGAGAGAGAGATATGAGTGAGCGTTGTTAAAATTGATTAATAAATGCTTCAATGTTTCTCTTAACTGTCTCATTACGATTATTAACTGGATGGATTTAACAGCCTGGGGAACAAACACATGTTGCGTAGATTGTGTGTGTGTGTGTGTGTGTGTGTGTGTGTGTGTGTGTGTGTGTGTGTGTGTGCATTACCTTTCCAGCCATGAACTGCCCAAAGCCCGGAGGGAAAGTGAGCGTTGAAATCAGCACAGAGACCAAAGCAGAATATAAGAAACAACTAGACACAAAACACATGATTAGGCACATCATAGACTTTTATGGTTTTTATTATTATCTAATATTACTTTTCCTCTTATTTTCCCCTTATCGTTAGTTCTGCCATACGAATTACTTACTTCTTCATGAGGAAGCTGTTCGTGGCTTTCTGCTTCTTCACAAACAAAGAAATCTTGCCATACAAATACACAAAGAAGGCCCCACCAAAGCCACATACTATCCTGCAGAGAGAAAACGTTTGTGCTTTACTGCGATTTTACCACAGTCAGATGCATTTTCCAGTAAACTTTTTTGTGTGCTACTTCTATTTTTATGACTTGCACACATCTTAACTCATAAATAAATAAATAAATAAATATAAATATAAATATTAATATATATATTTTTTTAACAAGTCCCTTGAGTTAATCAAGGCTGCATTTATTTGGTCAAAAATGCAGAAAAAACAGCAATATTGTGAAATATTATTACAGTTAAAAAATAATGGTTTTCTATTTTAATATATTTTAAAATATAATTTATTTCTGTGATCAAAGCTGAATTTTCAGCATCATTACTCCAGTCTTTAGTGTCACATGATCCTTCAGAAATCATTCTAATATGCTGATTTATTATTATTATTATTATTATTATTATTATTATTATTATTATTATTATTATCAATATTTGAGACAGTTTAATATTTTATTTGGAACTTGCGATTTTTTTTTTCAGGATTCTTTGATGAATAAAAAGTTTAAAAGAATAGCATTTATTCAAAATAGAAATCTTTTCTAACAATACAAGTCTTTACACACATTCTTGCTGAATTAAAGTATCAATTTCTTTCAAAAAAGAAAGAATAAAAATTTACTGACCCCAAATTTTTAAACTGTAGTTGCAAAAGATTTTTTATTTTTCAATTTTAAATAAATTCTGTTCTTTTTTTATTCAAGAATAAAATCTAACATGTGAACAAAGAATCCTGAAACATGTATTACAGATTCCAAAAAATAAAAAATAAATAATAATAATAATAATAAAAACAAACAAATCAAAACTCATAATAAATCAGTATATTAAAATGATTTCTGAAGGATCGTGTGACACTGAAGACTGGAGTAATGATGCTGAAAATTCACAGAAATAAATTATATTCTAATGTATATTAAAAAATAGAAAACAGTTATTTTACATTGTAATAATATTTTACAATATTACATTCTTTTCAGTATTTTTGATCAAATAAATGCAGCTGTGATGAGCATAAGAAACTTATTTAAAACATTAAAAAATCTTACTGATCCCAAACTTTTGAATGGCAGTGTGTATATATGAAATAATATGACAAAATTATGAAAGAAAAAAAATATATAAATACACACGCACACACACACACATATATATATATATATATATATATATATATATATATATATATATATATATATATGTGTGCGTGTGTGTGTGTGTGTGTAGGTTATACACACTTGACAATACTAATATTAACCATTTTTTTTAACTAATATTTTGAATTATTATCGTAATTATAACTAAAATAAAAATTTATAAAAAATAGGCATATTTTAACAAAAAAATAATAAAAATGACAAAAACACAACAAAATTAATAAAATGTAACTAAAATTAAGATGAAAATGGAAAATATATATATTTTTAATTAATTTAAAATATTATTAAAACTACAATACCACTACTAACCCCATCGCAATAAAGATTGGAAACTCTCGCAGGTCAAAAGGAAAGTCCAGCCTGTATTTCGTTGCATACAGAGCCATAAGTGTCTCTGAGAGAGAGAGAATAACTCAAATCACCATCGATTGTGCATTTCATTGAAGTACAAACAAGTAAGAGCCCTTGCTGGTGTTAAAAATATTGTAACACACAGTCTGTTGTGGGTTTTCGCTTTATCCATATAAATACACAAACACACACCTTCCTCTCTGTTCCACACCGGCAGAAGTCTGAAGATTAAGGCACCAAACGTAGCGGACAGAAATCCACGCCAGTAGTTTCGTGCGACAAAAAACATAGACGTGACCTCCAAGCCGAATAATGCACCTAAAACACACAGAAAAGCTCAAAAATCAAACAAAAACAGCACAAACTTGTAAATTCTTTATTATACCTTAGATGAGAATGATCTGATTATGTTTCAATTCTTCCATAGACGTTTTCAACATCATCACAGCAACACACACACACACACACGTTTTCTCACCTCCAATAGGAGCAGCGAAGCAGCAGCCAATTCCCACAGCACATCCGACCGTCAGCATCTCCTTGTTTCTGGCCTTATTCTGTTCAACACACATAAGAACTAAATACACAGCAAATCTACTGCAGCTAATGCTATAAAATAAAGTTTTTAAATACCTTATAAATGTTACTGAACTGCGACATGAATTTGCAGAGAAGAGATGCACACGCTGCGCCGATGTGCACGAACGGACCCTACAGGACAGAAAACACACAGAGCTTTAGATAAAACTACATCACAACTTCACAAATATTAATAATCACGCAAATCTCACACGTGTCATAAACACAACAGGTTTGAACAAAATCCTTACATTTGTGCATTTAGCAATGTCTCAATCCAAAAGCATATGCTTTGCATTTAAAGTATGCTTTTTTTATCAATTCCAGGGTTTGTGCAAGGTGCTTATACGCTTGAATTTGACTTTTTGAAAATTGGGGCCTGGAAAATCCTTGAAAAGAGCAATATTCTTGAAGAGGTGCTTGAAATGTGCTTGAATTATTGAAAGACAAATCCACTTCACCAGCTGAAACTCATATTCGACACAATGCCATAATAGACTAATGCAATCAGATACAACAATAATTTCTTAAATATTTAATACTAATTATATACTCATAAATGTAGCATTTACTTCAATAGTAAGAGATAGTAGTGAGATAAATGGATGCTTTCAACTGATTTCCTATTGAACTGTCAGCAAGTGAAATGCTCAAACGATTTCAAATATAGTGAATTAAGCTACAAACTCCATCATAATGTTTCCATCTAACATGTATTTTGAGCGGCAGCTCTTCATATTAATGGTGTTTCACTAGTTAGCAGTAAACCGGTTACCTCACATATTTGTAGATGTGCTGGACGTTATCTTTTGAATGGAAATATAGATATCTTACTTGTAAACATCATACTTGTTTCGCTTATTTCAGTTAAAGTCATAACTATCGAGCTAAGCCAGTAGTAGTACTGATGGTGTCGTGTAAACAGGGCTAAAGACGCGAAAGCGGATGAACAGACAAACCGATTCAATTGAGTGAGTCATTTACACTTGGGTTGATTGATTCAAACTCGCGACTTAGGTCATAAGCAAAAACCCAAAAACCAGATCAGATTAAAAGAGCCATTCATTTTAAAATTTTGTCATTGCTTCTAATGATTTTATAAAGCACGTAATGGGTGAAACGGAGCTTTTCGAAACTCCGAATCAGTTTAACTACTGCGCCGCAAAATGATTCACTGGTTCGAAGCGCTCCAAATGGATCGCGAATCATTTGACTCACGTCGAGGCTTCAAAATGCGCATCGCGATTCATTTCGGGACTTCAGGGATTTAGATCGAATCATTTCGCGAACTGAATGATTCGCGATCCACTCTCAAATTCGTTATCTGAAATGATGGTTCGCGAATCATTCGGAGCGGGTTTGCAAATCTTTTGATGCAAATAGGAACTTTTTGGAGCGAATCGTCACGAATCATTTAATTCAGATAGGGACTTTGAGCGCATATCGCAAATTATTTGATTTAGATCGGGACTTCGAAGCGGGTTCGCGAATCATTTTGCAATTTGAATGATTCGCGATCCACGCTCCAAATCCCTATGTGAAATGATGGTTCGCGAATCATTATTTAGATCGGGACTCTGGATCACGGATCGCAAATCATTTGTTTAAGGTCAGGAATTCGGAGCGAGTTCGCGAATCATTTGATGCAAATAGGAACTTTTTGGAGCGAATCGTCACAAATCATTTGATTTCAAATCAATCGTCACAAATCAATCGTTTCGTATCGATTCCTTATCTGAAATGATGATTCTGACTCTGGTGCTCGTTTGATTTAGATTGGAACGTCGTGATTCATTTGATTCATACCAATACTTCAGATCACAAATCATTTGATTTAGATGGGGACTTGAAATCACGCATCATTCATTCAGGTAAGGACTTCAGATCGGGGACGCGCTCCGTGCTCCGATTTCTTATCTGAAATGATGGAGCGAATCGTCACAAATCATTTGATTCAGATCGGGACTTTGAGGGCATATCGCAAATAATTTGATTTAGATCGGAACTTCGGAGTGGGTTCGCGAATTGTTTCGCGATTCGCAATCCACGCTCCGATTCCTTATCTGAAATGATTCGCGAATCATTCCTTGCGTCCCAATGTGCATACTATCCACCCTATCTACCCTAAATAGTATTGAAATTTATTAGTATCACATAGAATTTAGAGTGGATGCACATTGGGACCCAGGCATTATTTCTTATTTGAAATGATGGTTCGCGAATCATTATTTAGACTTCAGATCGCGAATCGTTTGATTTAGATCAGAACTTCAGAGCGGGTTCGCAAATCTTTTTTCAACCACACACAGAAAAAAAATGGTGCTTCAGCGGTTCTTCAGCGGTTCTTTGGTGTGATTGTGGTGCTATATAGCACCGTTAGTGTATAAAGAACCGGTCAAGCCCCTGTCTGGTTCTTCAGCGGTTCTTCAGTGGTTCTTTGGGGTCGTTAAGGTGCTATATAGCACCACTGCCATACAAAGAACCTGTTAAGCCTCTGAATAAGGATCTCTAACTCTCTCTTAAACTCTTCAGTTGGGGAAAGGATTAAAAACAACATTAACATACAGTTTATTTCCTGAAGATCTTTTTGCCCCTAAAGCCCCCATAAGGAAATATTTCCCACATAAGACCTTTTGACCTTAGAAAAGCATAAAAGTGATTCAAAACATTTTGCCATTGTAGTAAATATATTTACTACTATTGTAGTAATACAAGCCCCTATGATTGTTTCTATTGAGCACCATTTTTGTTGAAGTAATAAAATGCTATACACAGCAAAATCCCCAGTGTTAATTTAACACTCTGAGTGTGGACACATATAAACACTGAAGCAGTGTTAAAGTTAACGAGATAATTAGGTGATTAACGAAGTGATGATTGATCATTATTGAAGACACCTGATGTTAATAAGCAGAATCACCAAAGGAGAAAACCAAAAATTTTAAGCAACCATTATAGTGGTCAGTGTTTTAATTAGTTGGGCTCTTGACCCTTAAATCATCAATATTAGGTCTTGTTTGGCTACAATTACTGAGTTATAACAGCCAGGCAAGCAAAGAGCAAAAGTCAATAAGATGGCATTGACTGTACTTAACTTAATCATCATATAGTGACTTGAGTATTTGACATAGAATTTTCTTACAGATTACAAAAAGAAAAACTCTGAACAAAAGATCAATCAGTTTTGCCATAATCAGACAGATGATGAAAAAAAATTTTCTTAATTTAGACACACAGACATGAAGAATCAGTGTGAGAATCACAACAACGGTGACCATCAAAAAGCGTGTTGTAGCCAGTCAGAACTCATCCATGACTCCCATCATGCATTGCGGCATGAATAAATTATCAGAGTTCAGAGTTGATCTGTTTATCTGAATATGCCGTTTGTCACCATTGTTGAGATTCATGGGCTGGTTCTTGATGCCTATGTGTAATACTTTTTTTTTTTTAAACAGGTTGTAAAAAAATCTTTCCAAGATGTATAGGAAGCGCTGGATCTTCTGTGGATTGTCAAGGCTATTACAATAAGCAAAAAAAAAAGCTTAACTTAGAGATTAGACACTAGGTGATTTATGTCAAACAATGAATATGTTAAAACATAATCACCTGGTGACTTGAGCTTTTGGCTTGTCTGGCTGTTTCAACTCAAATACAACAGCCAAACAAAATCTAGTATTAAAGATTTAAGGGTCAAGAGCCCAACTAACGCAAACACTGACCACTATAATGGTTGCTTAAAAATTTTGGTTTTCTCCTTTGGTGATTCTGCTTATTAACATCAGGTGTCTTCAATAATGATCAATCATCACTTTGTTAATCACCTAATTATCTCATTACCTTCAACACTGCTTCAGTGTTTATATGTGTCCACACTCAGAGTGTTAAATTAACACTGGGGATTTTGCTGTGTATGGTACATCTGATGGTTCTACATAGAACCATTTGACAAAGGTGCCATATAGCACCTTTTAAAATAGGTGCTATATAGCACTAAAAGTGGTTCCCCTATGATTATGAGCCAAAGAACCACTTTTAGTGCTATATAGCACCATTTGTTTTTAGAGTGCATAAAGACAGTACAGTTATAAAAGCAAAACAAAAAAGAAAGAAAGTACACACAAATACAAATCTCTTAAGAAAATTAACTGCTGTTTTACTATAGTAAAAGTGTAGTAGCAATGATTTTTTTTTGTATAACCACAGTTTTAATACACATAAATGATCCACTTTTATTCTACAGAAAAGAGCAGCTTGAAAAAAATTTTTTGTGTTCTCTGTTGTATTTGTGTGTGTGTGTGTGTGTGTGTGTGTGTGTGTGTGTGTGTGTGTGTGTGTGTGTGTGTATGTGTGTGTGTGTGTGTGTGTGTGTGTGTGTGTGTGTGTTTGGTCTTGTTTTTATATCTTGGTGGGGACCTAAACCTGAATACACACAGGCTCATGGGGACTCGTGTCACCGTGGGGACCTAAATTGAGGTCCCCATGGGGAAACAAGCTTATAAATCATACAGAACGAGTTTTTTTGAGAAAGTAAAAATGCAGAAAGTTTTCTGTAAGGGTTAGGTTTAGGGGTAGGGTTAGGGTAAGGGGATAGAAAATACAGTGTAGACAGTATACAAACCATTGCGCCTATGGAGAGTCCCCACAAGGATAATAAACCAGACATGTGTGTGTGTGTGTGTGTGTGTGTGTGTGTCTACCTCCTTGCCCACAGGTAATTCACTTCCAAGCACACAGGTCAGACTGATGACTTTGGACACTAATGTTTTGAAGGTGAGATATTCCTCCAGGATCACATCTCTCAGACACGTCTTTGTTTCAGGAATACCAGACCCTGAACCACACACAAACATTAATGGGTTACTAGAAGAAGAATCACGAAAAGAGTTAATCACATTACACCTGTTTAAAATGCTCCTAAATAATACTGTTATTACTGTATGTACAGTAATGATGTTTTGTGAATGTGTGCGTCTCACCAGCGGCCTGAACTGATACGATGTTCACAAATCCTGCCGCGAAACACATTAGAAACATAGAATAAAGGACCCACGCCAAATACTGCAGCAAAACATGACTGTCCGCAAGATTGTAGATCCATCTGTGTGCTGTAGAGACAAAAAAGACATGTACAGAAAGGAGAATGAGATTTTATTATTACAGTAATGCTTTAATGTCATTATGAAATATGAATGGTTCTAAAAATGGGCTTCAGTTTTAAAATGTTATTTAATTTATTGACACACTTGAAACAGATGCACAGGTTTTTCTGTCCTCCAGAGGGCGCACAGTTCACATTAACAACACTGAACTGAAGACACATGAATTACTTTGATAATAATGCAATTTTATATAATAAAAAAAATATTTTTAAAAAGTAATAGGAATGAAAAGTAATTTAGTTTTGCAGGAAAAATTATCAACAAACAAATAAATATTTAAATTGCAGATTTAAAAATAAATAAATGTCTGGTTTCATCAAGTTTCAGAAATATACTTTTTTTTTCATTTTCTTGAAGCAAAATATCAATATCCGAATATATAATTAATTATATAATTATTTGTTTCTTCAAATATCTGGTGTAAATTAATGAATGAATGGATTAATGAACATACTAATAAATAAATAAATAAATAGTTATTGATTATTCCTGGGTGCAACAGTATACAGAACATCTACTTTATTTTAATTCAGAAGCAATACCAGATTTGCACCAATAACGAAACATGCACATGATGTATGCTGTAGTTATTAATATTAACTCTATTTACTTTTAATTTACTTTAATGTCAAAACATACAATTACATTTACATTACATTTAATGCTTGAATTAAAACACTTCATCTTCTTGATTGTTTTTGTTGCTATCTTTAGTTTTATTATTATTTTTTAATTCGTTTTTTTATGTTAGCGTATTAAAGACTCTTCCAGTTTCTGCTTCTGCAGTTTTATTTATCACTATTTATCACTATAACCAAATAAACAAATAAATAAATAAAAATAAAATAAAATAAAATAAACATTATTCAAATATATCATTAATTATATAATTATTTGTTTCTTAAAATATCTGGTGCAAATGAATGAATGGATTAATGAACGAACTAATAAAGAAATAAATAAATAAATTAGTTAATTAATTATTATTTTGAACTAATAATTTTTAATGATTAATTACATTTATTTTAAAAAATTGATATAATTAAAACATTTTTTATATAAAAAAAAAATGTCCCAAAACCTATAATAAATATCAACAATGTTTTAACATTTTAACAGATTTTAAAATATAATCTTGTAAGTATATTTGCTAATTCTGACATCCATCTTCACATACACACACTCACCGTCTGTGAAGAGGACGACGAAGATATCCATGACAAAGCTTATCACTGCCATGACGAACCCCAGGATCATGAGGAAGATCCAATCCGCTCCGATAAAAGTCACAAAGAGCCGGTGAAAGTGTGAAACCCAGGCTACAAAGAGACAGAGAGAATAACTACATTACCCACAATGCAACAGCACACACATGGCACAGAGCTCCAGTAGAGGGGACACTGTTCACACTGAACTAACAGATATTTTTAGTTAAATAAAAAATAAAAAAATATAATTTTAGTAATGTATTTTAATTCATATATTTTATAAATGTATTAATATTTAACTTTTTTTTATTATTATTTTAAGGAATTAATTCAAAACAACATTATTTTATAAAGATCAAATCAAATTTCAATGTAAAGTGTTACTGACGACAGTTCTTTAAATTTTACACGAGACTAACCCTATGTCCCAATGTACATACTATCCACCCTATCTGCCCTACATACTAATGAAATTTACTACTATCACATAGAATTTAGGATGGATAGTATGCACATTGGGATGCAGGCTTAATTGGGCTAAAAGGTAGGGCAGTGAAGTGAGATTTTCTGTTTTGAAACATTGTGGGAATGTTGTAGAAACGTTGCTGTAACGTTGTAGGCCTGTTGTTGAGGATTTACTCACCTCCACATTTCTGAGACGTACTGAGACGGGATGAAGATCTTCGGTGACGATTCTTTCGAAGATGGGGTGTATATTTTGTGTAAATACCCTTTTCCTAGAGACACAGACACATACATTGATTCAAACAGTTGTTATTGCAGTAAAACCATAATAATTTGTCATCTTGCTTAGTATTTTTTAGTTAAAACTCAAATTACAACAGTTTACATGTGGTAATAAATAATAACTGTATCAGCTCTTGTATTTTTCGCTGAAACTGTGGATATTTTGTCAGATTTACCTCACTTCTGTGGTGAAGTTTTTTTTCCAATACTATAACTGATGAATTCACCAACCTAAAAACTCTTTGAAGCACACATTCTTTTTTAATCTTTTTGTTTACCCCTGTTTTAAAAAGCGTTTCCAGAATTACGTTACATACGTGCGTGCGAACGTACGCGTTACGCACGCGCGTTCTCGTCATCGCGCCTGTTCAGAGGAAAGTCAGTCAGGAGACTAAAGTAAGTTTTTCACATGATATTTGATGTTTTATATCGAATTAATCTGTAATATCGATGGACTCAGTTAATGTTAATAAATAGGCGATAGCGCTGAGCGATATGACGATATATTGAGGCGGGAATATCGATTTTGCTATATCGTTTATGTCGCTGAATGTACATTTATTGGTGCAGCTTTTAGTTGGCAGAACTGTGTAAAGTTACTGACGTGTTAAAACAACAAAAATAAGGTTGAATTAGAATAGAAAACACAGGTTGTGTTCAAATATTAACTTATGGTAGAATAAGCCGCGAAAAAGTGAATCGATACTCAAGTTGACAAAAATCGCTCGCTAAGTTTAGTTCATGTACAGTTACGACTATAGTATATTCAGTTTCTGCAGTATTTCTTACTTCTTAAAGCACTGTTTATTTAATTGTTATATGTTTCTATTACATTTATATGTCCTGTGGCTTGCAATTGGTGTCTTTGTACTTATTTTATTACTGAATTAGCTTGTCTTCAGTAATTACTTCAGAACTGATTAATGTTATTGGTTAGGCTGCTAGTATTAGTTTTTGCTGTAATTGGTAGAACTGTGAAATTTCACTTGTATTGAAACTGTTGTTGTCTAACAACCTTATTTACAGCAAAAATACTGTGCTATTATTATAAAACTGCTTGTTTTGTAATATATTATTTCCCAGCCCAATCCAAATATGTGACACTGAGTGTTTGTTTTGGCAATTAACAATGCTATTCAAGGCAAAGCAAGGCAAGGCAAAGTTTATTTATATAGCACATTTCATACACAATATAAAAATAATAATAAAATAATCATAAAAGAATATTAAAATAACTTATACACTCAAGTCTGCTCACATACATTTAACATATTTATATTTCGTTTTATTATCATTTATGATTTGATATTAATCCAGTATTCATAGTCTGTGCGTATAGCTAAATTTAAAAAAGTTCTCATTTTACATTCAAACCACATTTATGTGATTATTTGATGTACATTATTGTTATTGATTATTCCTGGGTGCAGCAGTATACAGAATATCTATTTTATTTTATTTTAATTCAAAAGCAATAGTAGATATGCACCTATAACAAAGTATGTACATGTTGTATAAATGCAGTAGTTATTAATATTAACTCCTTTTACTTTTAACCATTTTTAACCAAGCTTTGACCATTACATGTATTGCTAGAAGTAAAGCACTTCATCTTTTTGATTGTTTTTGTTGCTTTCTTCAGTTTTATTTTATTTATTTATTTTTTAATGTTAGTGTATTAAAGACTCTTCCAGTGTTTAGTGGTTTCTGCTTCTGCAGTTGTACTTATCACTATTTCTTCTTTACACTTTTTACATATTATTAATAATAATAATAATAATAATAATAATAATAATAATATTACTCTTTGTTAAAGTATCTTTCATTTCATCCGACCAATGTTATTTTAGTATCAATGAGATACTATTGTAATTTTTATTAATAGTTTGAATGTCTTTGTTTTTAGATTCGCTGCTTTTTTTTTTTTTTAGTGTTTTTGTCATTTTTATTATTGTTATTATTGTTTTTAAATGTGTTATTTTTATTTTCAGTTATTTTTTTTTTAGTTATTTAAGTTCAAGTTAAATTAGAAAAAAAATATGAAATATTTCCTAGTGGAACTAGCTGAAGTAGTTTTTTATATATATATATCTGATTTAGAATTTATTTTAAGTAATGATTAATGCATTTAATGGTTTTAATTTTACTTTTAATTAACTAGAATTACCTTGCCCTTAATATAATGCATAAAAAAACTATCCATTCCTATTCATCTCAGTGACACTTGTATTAAACCCAAACCACCAAGTTCCAGCATCTATAAACAGGGGGAAAATGCAGAAAAATAGAAACACTTACCAAATTATTCTCATCTGTACCGTCCACAGCCATTATTATGATTTTATTCACACAGACACACACACATACACACTTAGACTGATTGTTGGTCGCTACATACGCGGCGAGCGAGCCGGCGCGTAATTTGTGAGTTTTTATATGTGGAAGAAATGTGTGTTCTGCTAAATATGAGGCGGGAGTTACAGAGCGAAACTCCACCCACCTCACGCTATAGGGATGAACCCGAGTACCTGAGTACTTGAGTACTCAGAAATGATCTATCATGAAAACCGCAATTCATCAAAACAGTTCATTTTAATATTATGATTGGCTATATTTATGTAGAACCAGACAGACTATTCTATCGATGAATCATTCGACTCACATGATCTTTAAACAGAAAAGAGCTTAAATAACCGACAACTTGCCATTCAAGTTTACTTGCTGCTCAAGTAAGTTTTAACAATATTAAGAGTTTTCTGTAGGTCAGTAAATGTAAATCAAATCAAATGAATCTCAGCTCAGATCCTGCCAGAAGAATCAGATCTGTCCTTTTCCATGAACTGAATCAAATTTTACTTTGAAATTATAAATGCACAAAGGAGTTTGTGAGAATTTGCTCAGTGTATGTGAAATATCAAGTGCGTAAACACTTCATGGAGCAAAAAATTTTGTCACTCAGATCCATCTGTTTTTGCAAATCACTGTTTACAGGTAAACACGTGCGCAGACTTTTATTTATATACTGATTTTTAGCTAAAATTGGAAGTTGTTTTGATGGTCAACAGTCTGTGGGAGTGAAAATACAGTTCCTTGGGTCCAGATGAAGAGCAGACCAGAAATCTTGGGTGACACGCAGATGAACGGGTCAGCAAAAACCCCATGTTTGGCAGGAGAGGGCATGTCAGACATTCCCAAAATAAAATGATTAATGCTTATGAGGCAAAATACCTTTAGAAAGCAAACAGTCACAATATTTAGATAATTTAACCATATATGTGCATGTTCACGGTTCTCTGATCTCATTTAATGTTCATGTGACATGCAGATAAACAAAAAAAATTTTTTTAGTATTGGCATATTTTAGTAAAATGTTATTTTTATATATATTTTAAAAATATTTTTATTAATTATTTGTATTTAACATGATTTGTTATAAAATAATGACAATATTAAAAATGTTTGTGTGACATGCAAATATTCAAAAATATTTTTAGTATCAATATATTTTAAGTAAAATATTAGTTTTATATATATATATATTTTTTCTATTTTTATAATATTGTTATTTGCATTTAACTTGATTTAACTTGATGCAGATAAGCAAATAAAATATTTTCAAAATATTTTTAGTATTAGTATATTTTTATTCAAATACTTTTTATTTTTTTTTAAATCTTATTAATTGTTTGTATTTAATAATTTAAAGTAAAGAAATAAAATAATTATTTTTATTAAACAAATTCTAAAATAAAAATATTGTACATTTATTTTACTTTTACATTTTTGTGATTTAAATTTTTGCGTTTTTCACATTTACATTTATGCATTTATCTAAAGTAACTTTTCATCAACTCTTCAACTCCCAACCAGACACATTTGTTTGCATTTAAAATGATTTATTATAAAATAATAAATAATACAAATAATACAAATATTAGAATATTTGTGTGACATGCAGATAAACAAATATTTTACATATATTTTTAGTAAAATGTTAATTGTATATATATTTTTTAAATATTTGTATTGTTTGCATTTAACTTGATTTAGTACATGCAGTTAAGCAAATGTACAAATGTACTTTTTCTTTTTTTTTTAGTTTTACTTTTTTAGTTTTTCACATTTACATTTATGCAACTTTTCATCAACCCCTGAACTCCATTTTGAGAAACCCTGATCCAAACTAGGCACATTTGCTTTTATTTAACATGATTTATTATAAAATAATAAAATTATTGGAAATGTTTGTGTAACATGCAGATTTTCTGAATTGTTTGTATGAATTGTTTGCAAATAAAATATTTAAAAATATTTTTAATATTAGTATATTTTTATATATAATTTTTAAAAATCTTTTTATTAATTGCTTGTATTTAACATAATGTATTGTAAATAAATAAAAAATATAAAATAATATTTTGTTTTTAAAAAACTTTGCATAAAAATATTGCAAATGTATTTATGTTAGTTTTACATTTTTTGTGATTTAATTATTTTTTACATTTATGCATTTACCAGACGCTGCTATCCAAAGTGACTTTTCATCAACTCTTAAAACCCATTTTGAGAAACCTGATCCAAACTAGACACATTTTCTGGATTACTTGAGTCCAAAGCACAAGCAAAGTTAGTCATGAGTCATGGTGATTATATAAAGGCGCTTGCGATGAATTATTTATTGATGTATTATTTCAAAGAACACATTGCTCGGTGTGATATTTTCATAAAAACAGAAACATTTCCAAGTTTCTTCTACAGTAATCCTGGAAAAATGCTGCACTATCACTGTTATTCTTTGGGTATACATTTAGCTCGTGTTGTTATTATAACAACACACACATCAGCTGTTTTCCAGGGACGCAAACTCATGAGAAGTGAAAAAGAAAGAAAAGAACAAAACAATCACAGCTGTTTTAGGGATATGTTTCCAGTGTTTTTAAGTCTTTTGAAGCAGCTGGCATTGAGATGAACAGGATTGTATTCCTCAGCTAATTATAGAAATTCTTCTTTGATTGAAAGATGTTTAAAAGGATTGGTTCAAACTAATGATTCATAAGAGATGCAGTGCTTGAAGCCAGCACTGTAATAGTTCAACCAGTCATCCTCAAATCTTTACAAACACTGTCCAAATCTATTAAAAATACATCAGGATATAATGAACAAGAGCTAAAGCAGGCAAAACGTTAGGAGAAACCAACTTAAATATAAAGAAAAATGTTTTTTTGGCAGTTTGAAGTGCACAAGTGGTAAACTAATCAGCATCTATTTAGGAAATGCACAAGATTTATATTCATGCAATCAATGCACATGCCAGAAATGATCATGCATTTCAAGACTTCTTGCTTTCTTCCCATTTCTGCAGTATCATTTCAGATTTTACTTGAAATGGCAAATTTCCATGAATTGAAATCCACCCAGAATCATATTTAATGTTGAAACATTAAATGCACCAATGCTTTCATAAGACTTTGCTTGTAGTATGACAGATCAGGTGCTGTTTAGGCTAAATTTTATGTAGTAAAGGTAAATTTTTATGCTGTGCACATGCCAGAAATGTTTTAGCATTTCATGCTTGTGCATTTCAAGGCGTGACTTTACTTTCTCTCTTTTTCCTGGTTCTTGCACAGGTGTTTGGAATTACAGTAGTTGCTCATGTGAACACAAGAGGGCGCTTCCCAAACGCTCCTGATGATCAAAACAAGTCTGTTTGCCAATGAAACTCATTATTTGCCCAGAAACACACATGCATTTGACCAAATATCAACCGTAGGATGCATAAAAGTGAGATTTCAGTGAACAGAACTAGTAACTGATTTACATTCTGTTGGCCTGTTGTTGATCTACCAAAAAATCCAGTGGCTTTAGTGTTATTTGGTAGATGAACAACAGACGGGAACAGCGAATGGAAAAATACTGAGGGAAGGTTTAAAAGTATTCTGTAAAAATTGATTAGCTCCTTTTATTCAGAGACTGGTGGAAAATAAGCGTCGAGCTTCTTTCATGTTCCCTCGAGTGTTCTCCACTTGACACAGAAGACGCAAAAATTAAGTCAGACAACTGGAATGAGTCAGAGCGAGTTTGAGAAAACTGATCCAATCTGGTTCCTCGATGAGAAACATTCATTCGGCGTGGAAAGACGGGCCGGTGACCGGCGTATTAACCCGCTGCGGTTAATCGGGGGGAAAGTTGTGAAACCAAAGTGGGAACAGAGGGAAGATGAGGCTTTTGGGAGAAACCTTGCGTGTCGCAAAGTCTGGCCAGATTGAAATTTAGAAAAATTGCAGTTGATTGACCTGTTACGAAATTTGGTTCTTCGCCCCCAAAAGTGCTTTTGAGAAAATGGAAATTGCTGTAGAGTGTCTATTTCTGTTGGCCAAAACCCAGAAATGAGCATTTTAACACTCCCGCTTCCAACATCTTAAAGTCATTTGGCTTTTGAATGGGTTTTTGGTTAAACCCCCAAACACAAGATCAATATATGTTTGTGGTTTATTCCACAACATAAAATACATCATTAAAGCAACATAAAAAGATAACAAAGTTGCTCAACAGCAGTTGCGTTTCATGTTTTGCAGCATACAGATGTTCTACATTCAGACATGCACAGGAGCATAGCTCACCGTTGACCTTTGACCCTTCCGTGTCTGCCGTCTGGGGTTCCCGCAGGTGCGACTTCATTACCAGCTGCGTCCGTTTCCTGCGACCACCTGTAACACATTCAGACAAGTCTGTAAGCGTGTGTATGTGCTTATTTGTTTTGTTTATTTGTCTTTGTAGCTTTTGCAGAGTTTTCGTGAAACTGATTGTTTTTTTGTGATGAATGTAGAATTAAAATGCCTTAATCAAGATAAATTTACTTGATATGCATATTAAACATATGAAGCCTTGTTTTCTGAGAAATTAAACAAAATTGAATTAGTTTAAAACAAGACATTGACATTCGTTTAATTTATTCTTTAAATTTTCATTAGTTGAAAAGGCCTTAAAGTCTCAAATTTACCTTTATAAAACAGTTCGTACAAGGTGCTTGAATTTGGCTTTTTGAAAATGGCTATATTCCTGAAGGTACTTGAAAAGTGCTTTAATTATCAAAAGACAATGTATCTATGAAATAAGTGTTTAGATTTTTTTTCAATAAGCACATATATTTTCATGCAAGATTCACACAATTTTAAAAAACATACTTTTTTCACTTATTTCAGTTAATGTCATAAAACTAGCGAGTTAAGCCAGTAGTAGTACTGACAGTGTCCTGTAAACATGGCTGAAGACACGAAAAGAGGAACATGAACTGAATCAATTGAAGGAGTCGTTTATGCTGGAACCACTCCGATTGATTCAAACTCGTGACTTCGATCATTCAGTTGAAGCAATTCACTAGCAAAACCGGATGAAATTTAAAAAACATTCATTTATATTGGTTTAAAACCATGTATAGTGATGGGTAAAAACTGAGCTTTTCAAACTCAGAATCAGTTAAACTATTGCGTTGCAAAATGATTCACTGATTCGAAGCGCTCCAAACGGATCGTGTATCTCAAATCATTTGATTCAGATTTGATTTGATTCGGAGCGCATATCACAAATCACTTTATCAGAACTTTGGAGCGAGTTAATGAATAATTTTGCAAATTGATGATTCGCGATGAACGCTTCAAGTCCTGATCTGAAATAATGTTTTGTGAATCATTATTCAGGTCGAGACTTCAAAGTGCGGATTGCGAATTATTTGATTTAGATCGGAACTTCGGAGCGGTTTCGCGAATCTTTTACTTGAGATCGGAACTTCGTAGCGCAGATCACGAATCTTTTGATTCAGATCGGGACTTCGGAACGGTTTCTCAAATATTTGTTTCTGATTTCTTTAAATTAAACAGTAGAAAACATCAAATCATCAAATAAAAACAAAAAGAAAACAGAAAGAAATCCCTTAAGAATATTAACCATGGTTTTACTATAGTAAAAATGTAGAAACCATGTTTTTTTTTTTTTGTATAACCAGTTTTACTACAAATACCATGGTTAAACTATGGTTAGAACCTTCATAAAACCTGCAGAAACCTTGTGAAGTCATTATAAAATTAAGTGGACATCCCATCACCAGAAAGGAAGATCAGCAACATACTACTTTTATGACAACATAAATTTTAAAACTTTATTGTTTATTCATCATAATTAATAAATATGCAAATACAAACAATATTCATAATATCCATCAAAATACTGAAAGAAAATAGCCATAAAATATTATATACCAGCAAACAGACTGACAACATCAGGTGCAACAGAAATGGGTCGGTTTATGTTTAATGAGGATTCTAAACCCCACCTCCATAACCAAGCCCCACCCACAGGGTGAATCTCCAATCAGATGCATCACAACAGTCCTCCTGATTGGCTGGGATTTGAGTGTCAATATGAAGGATTGTAATGACGGCATGTGCATTTTTTTTTTTTGTGAAGCGTTGTGTGTTTGTTTTTTCTGTCACCAAGTGTGGTACGTTGTACTCACATGCATTTGCAGCAGTGATTATGTACAAGTGTTGATAATTTTGTCAACAAAAAGTCAAATATGCAAACAAAAATAAAACAAACATTCCCGTGAGAAAATCAGTCAATGGGAAATCCAAACAACTGCAGCAGCTGAAATTCATTCTCCTTTTCTCCAATATCTGTTTTTGTCTTGATATCTTTCAACTCCAGAGCCTCTTTCTCCCTCTTTCTTGATCTCTTTGTGTTCTGGACCTCTCCTCTGTTTCATGCGTCGATTGTTTTTTGCAATCCGCAGGCGTCCCGTTGTGCGTTTGAGACGACCTGATCTCAAGACAGGAGGATGATGAACGTTGAGGAAAAAATGTATCAGTGTCTCCAGTTTTTCTTTTTCTCCACCATTTTAGCCATTTCTTCTTTTTCCAATAAGTCTTCTATAAAAACAAAGACATGAAGTGTAATTAGTAAATTGTGCAGAATTTAGCTGATATCTTGAATAAACTGTGTTTAACACCAGAACTTACCTATGCATTCAGGACAGCATTTTCCTTCTCTCCGAATGGGATTACTGCAACTCAGCAAAGGACATTGTTTCCTCTGGCATTTTGTGACGCCATGCTGTAATGACAAGAGATAGTGAGTTAGTTATTCTCTTAACCAGCACTGACCATAATGTGTTGTTTTAGACTAGTGGAAAGAAAACATCCAAAATAGACTTTTAGGTGTTTATCTATTTGCATTGCAGATTTCAATTCCAATACATATATTTAAAAGTTTGTTTCTCCACTTCAGTAGCACTTACATAAACCAAAACTTAGTGTTTTATTCCTATCTATATTCTGAAGGTTTTTATAGAAGGGTTTGTTCATATAACATTCACACTGATTTATACAACATTTTATTCCTAAAAACATGGTGAAAATTCATATTTTTAAAAACGGTGAGTTTTTTTTCTCCACTTCAGCAGCACTTGCATACACCAAAACTTAGAGTTTTATTCCTCTCTATATTCTGAAGGTTTTTACTGTGGGGTTTCTTCGTATATCATTCACATTGATTTATATAACATTTTATTCCTAAAAACACGATAAAATGTATTTTTCTCTGGCTGTAGACAGTATTTTCTCATTTATAGAGTGATAAAAAGAAAAATCCAAAATCCCTTCTGTAAAAACCTCTACTTCTAGTATTTCAACAAAATCAAACAAGAATTTTGAATCTGGCTTTATCCAATGTTCAGATTTATTCTCTGTAAGTGTACGCAAATTAGTGCATATTTAATTAGATAATACCTACTTCACGTACATTTCAGAAAATGTTTGCACTTTTTAATGTAATCAATAAACTGGGGAAGTATGGTGACGTCTATAACACTATTCATCTGTGGTATCTTCTTGTAAAATCTCAAAAAGGTTTTAAAAGAAATTTCAAATTAAAAACTTACATCACACCAGCAGGTAATGCACTTCATTTCGCCCACCAGCGGGACCCGTGGGTGCCAGTGTTCACTATTCTGGTAGTAGTTTTTGCCAAACTTGCAGTGGCGCGTTCCGTCCGCCTGCATCATTTCATCATCCTCCAAAAGGGGCGTGTCTTCCGCAGGACACTCCTTACAGCAGTCTGAAGGGTTACGTCTGACTGGTCGATTGCAGGTGAGAGGCGGGCATGTCACCTTCTCACAGTGCACTTCTCCTGTGGAGCCCTGAGATGGACAAAACAACAAGGTTAACTATTAATATTCATGTCTGTGTACATACTTAGTATTTTTTTATAGTTAGAATTATGTTGTGTATTATAAAGTTTGTAAAATTACCTTGCAGGTACACTTTGCACACTTGATGTAGCCGAATGGCGGGACAAACGGATGCCATGTTGTGCCAGGTGCGTGCATTTTCTGATCACCTTCGAAATAACAGCCTGAAACGACAATAAAAACATCTTAATATACAGCTGCACATTTAAAATAATAGTTGCAGTGTTTGATTTTATCTAATTTCTTAAATTTTAATATAAACTTACCTTGTGGGTGTTCCTCAGCTTTTTCTACTGCAGACGTTTGTTTGGATTCTTTCTTTTCTGTTAACAGAAATCAAACACAATGTTAAAATACAACTTTAATAGGATGCAGTATACATTACTGCATTTTATTATAGTGCAAGCTATAAATCTTTACACTGCAAATCAAATCTTGATCAGAATTTCTTGTTTTCCAGTAAAACTTTACTTGAGAAGCGAAATTGCATAAGATACTGCACGAATATGCATTATTTACATATATTTCTTACCCCATTGTTTTTTCAAAGAGGCTTTTTTACATAATTAAATGTATCTTATTTTAAGGATGTCTATGTATACTGTAAAACAAGACAAATATATTCTGATTTAAATGTTTTCATGTCTAAAACCAGAAAATTTCAACACATAAAAGCCACAGACATCAAAAATATTAAAAAAGTGTATTAATTATACTCATTACTCACCATCACAGATGGGACAACACTGGTCTTTAGGCTGGATGGTGTAAGGACACGAGAGCGCAGGACAGATCACAGGATCACAGATCACTGTCTTCTTCTGCAGGAATTCAAACAAATGATATGCAAAATTAACCACAGTCACATAAATAATATGTAAATTAAAGAAACACCAGTGTGTGTGTGTATGTGTGTGTTACCTGGCAGGTGCAGGTAAAGCAGGGGTTGTACTGCGGCGTCCACTGCGACCCATGTGCATGATGTTCTCCCTCAAACAAACATGTGTGTGGGTCCTTCTTCAGCTCAGCTGGGTCACGGACGAATACAAGGTCGTCAAACTCCGCCTCCTCGACCACCTCACCCCGGGAACCGAACTCACAGCTGTTGGGAACGTGAATCTGGAAAAATGAAGATATCAGTTAAATACAAAGGTTTAACATGTATATTATTTACATTTGATTCAGTTTTGAATTTTACTTAAAATTGTGTTTACTATGTACAAGTAGATGAAATTTCTGTTAAAAATATTTTTTTTTTTGTACTCACCCGTCCTCGTATTTCTCCTCTTGGATTAATTTTGGTGCTGACCTGAATATAAGCTGTGCCTTCGTCCAAATGCCTCAATAACTCAACACTAATATCTTTCAACACACCCTGAGCCTGGAAGAGAGACAAAGGGACAATTTGTGTAAATTTGTGCAAGCAGGACAAGATGAACTTAAAGCAAAATTAAACGCATTTAACCTACAAATACAGAATGCATTTCTGGTTTTAGCTCATTTGGGCAAAGCCAGCTTTGTTTTATAAACAAATCCTTTAAAGCATTTTAACAAATAACAGCAGAATTCTGTTTGTCCGTTTCTGGCATGATTATGCCGGAGCAGCCAAAGAAAACACGCTTTTGTTGTGCTGTAATCATGCAGTTTACATTATCGCCGGGTGTAAATGATGCCAAATTATGTTTAACTTTGAGTCTCTTGATTTGTTTACCTGTTGACCGTAGAAGCCAGTCAGAAGTCTCTTGTGATTGGTGGACGATTCGTCCATCTCACCGATCTCAGCCAATCCGTGCAGGTGAGCATTGATGGAGGCGTCTTCGCTCTTGCTGAGGCCATTGACGACAATCTCGTAATGCAAATGACACTGTTCGTCCACAGAGACCCACGCGTGACCCGCCGCACCCGTACGGACCGGAGGAGACACGAACTGACCAGCCAGAGGAACCGGAAGCTCTACGGATGAAAACGGTAGGTTTTAATTTAAAATGTATCAGAATTTAACTTTGCTATTAAGTGGTGAATTTTGCATCCTGTATTTTTTTTACATTGCAAAAATATTATATATATATATATATATTTAATACACATAATAAAAATACAAATATTTTACAGACTTGTTTTCTAAAGATTAGATTTATTTTTATTGTGTTTATTAAATAGTAAATTCTTTCGTTCTCACCGTTTCGGCGTGCGTCCAGTCCATTGTACGGCAGCATTCGTATCTGTCCGCGCAGTTCGCTCTCTTGTTGCTCGGCCGTGGCGATGTTAATAAACAGCTCGTTCTGCAGCAGCATGTGAATGTGTCTTGCTTCGACACGACTGCAGCTACCCACCGCTTGCCCGGCGCCCCGCTCCTCCCCTGCAGCGAAATCCGCCGTGATGTCGTACAGAACGTTGCGTTTACTGCGTCGTCGCGGCTTGATCTCAATCGTTACGCCGACCACCGCGCTGCTCAGACCCGCCACCAGAATCTGCTCGAGAACATCACAGCGGTCAATCAACAGACCTGACGAAGCGATCGAGAAATGAGGGAACAGAATTAAGTTGTTACCTGGTAATCGAGTGAACCGTTGTGATGGAGGGTGAAGACGGCCGACCCGACACCACCGGTTTTCCCAGGAGTCAAAGCAGAGCCGCTGGACATCACGCTTTGAAGAGCTGAAAGAGAAAAACATTTACATAATCATTATTAGATATAACCAACAATATAAATGTAGTCAAATAGATCAGATAGCAAAAAGTCTTTTTCCCTGAAATTTCCCTAAATTTGTATAATTTCCCAGAATGACTTTTAAAATAGCTCAATTGTAAATGGTACTTGTAGTTTTTGTTAGAAAGATGATTAAAAAAAACTAAAGATAGCACGAAAACTTAACTTAAATGTAAATTTACATAATTTCCCAGAATGACTTTTGAAATAGCTTTATATAAACATGTTTCTGTATTTACTTGTAGTTTTTTGTAGTTAGAAAGATGGTAAAAACTAAATATTGATTGTTTTAGGTCATGAAACATTGACTGACATTGTATTTTAACTGTATGTAAATTTCCTTGAATTTACATAATTTCCAAGAAAGACTTTTTAAATTAAAATTTCTTGTATATTCGTTTTTTTTGTTGTTAGTTTTAGTTTCTGTAGTTAGAAAGAACATGAAAAACAACATTTTGATTATTTCGTTGCATAAAACTTACATTGACCACCATTATATGTTAACTTATATGTAAAATTCCCTGAATTTACATAATTTTCCAAAAGGATCTTTGAAATAGCTTGATATAAATGTTTTTGTATTTACTTGCAGTTTTTTTGTAGTTAGAAAGAAGGCAAAAAAAACCTGAAGATTTATTGTTTTGGTGCATGAAACCTTAACTTAAATGTAAATTTACTTGAATTTACATAATTTCCATAACATAAATTACTTTTAAAATATAAAGTTTGTTGTAAATATTACTTTTTACTTGTAGTTTTGGAGTTAGAAAGATGGTGAAAAACTAAATTCTTACTGTTTTGATACATGAAACTTTGACTAACATTATATGTTAACTTAATGTAAAATTCCTTGGATTTACATAATTTCTCAAAAAGAGTTTGATGTAAATATGTTTTCTGTAGTTACCTGTAGTTTTTTGTAGTTGGAAATATAGTAGAAAAGCTACATTTTTATCGTTTTGGCACATGAAACCTTGACTTGCATTACAATTAAACCTATTTATAAATGAATAAAATATTATATAATAATACTATGACCTCTTTAAATAACTTGTATTTGTGCGTGTGACAGAAAGGCTGCGAGAATGAGGGAAAATTAAACCGAACTGAGAATTCTGCGTGCGATTAGAGGTCCAGAGGGACTCAAACGATTGCTGTCGCACCGCAGCCAGAGAAACACAATCAAACCCACATGAACTCATGCAGGGTCAAAGGTCACGGCTGGAGTGACGTCATCCCCAGAGACGAGGGAAATTAGCCGACGTGCAGGTAAATAGAGACCG
Source organism: Cirrhinus mrigala (assembly GCA_036247105.1). NCBI lineage: Eukaryota > Metazoa > Chordata > Actinopteri > Cypriniformes > Cyprinidae > Cirrhinus > Cirrhinus mrigala. The sequence continues at coordinate 35,067,262 of CM070021.1, forward strand.
TTTCGATTTGGAAAGAAAGGACGGTGGATGTAGGCCGAGGAGTAAACAGAGAGCGAGAGCGGCGCAGGATCGTTTAGGTTTGAATTCTTCACACATAACGTCAAGCTGTTAACGGTGCAGCTGGAATCAGACAGCAGAAGGAGCGCCAGCACAGCGTGACCTTGGCAGCGGCTGCCAGCGTGCGTGTGTGTGTGTGTGTGTGTGTGTGTGTGTGTGGACACAAGAGGCCTCACACAGACATGTGAGTCAAACACACACACACACAAACTCTCGCTTCACTCGATTAATACACGGAATGACCACGAAACTGATCCTGCAACATTTGACCTCTGACCCCTGGCGGCATCGCTTCGCATTCCTGACCTCTTCACGATCGCGATCGCAATTATGAACTCGCTATGACGGGAAATCTCATTCTGGCATGAGAAATACCCGAGATGATTTATGCATGACACAAAGATGAAATATAACACGGCGTAAATCACAGGATAAAAACAGCCACAGCAGACAGACGGATATAGTTACTGATCTAATGTGAGATCACAGCTAAAGCCTGCTGTCATTTAGTTCGACTTTGAGCGCACTTTATCATAGCGTGTTAGTAAAAGATGATTAAACTATTCTATCTTCCTAACTATTCTTCAGTATCTACAATAGAAGTGTTATCATTTAATTTTTGTCACATTTGACAGTTGATTTATGTATTAACGGGGTGCTTTATGAGGTGATTGTTGATGATTGGCTGCACTTACTGTCACATGATCTCCTGCCAGAAATGTATCCGGAGATCTGACGGGGGTTTTGACCTTCCGTTTCCACCGAGATCTGGAGCTGCCCGCGGGACAACCAGAAGAGTTCGCGACTGTTCAGATCGGCCAGCACTTCGGCGAAGTCAGAGTCCTACAGACACACATTAGAAAACATGAACATGCTGATCTGTGCTTCTAAAGATGTTATGTTTCCTAAATATTAATTTTGATCAATAAATATGTATGTGTGTGCGTTCTAACTCACGTCTGCAGTGATGTTTGCTCGTATTTCTCTCAGCGGATTCTGCCGGTACAGCAGTTTTACTCGAACCGGCACTTTTGCAGAGGCTAAAACAAAATGGAAAAAAAAATTAAATATTTTTGTTAAATTATTATTACATTTAATTTTATTTAATTTGTAAAAAAAAAAAAAAAATTAATACATTTTTTAATTTTATTTATTTATTTATTTATTTATTTATTTATTTATTTATTTATTTATTTATTTATTTATTTATTTTTATACTTACAGCTCCCATGAGGAACAAGTCCCTGCAGAATCAGGATAAAATGCAGATTGTTCTCCGTGTCACTGAGCGTCAACATGGCGATTCCTCCCATCCCAGAATGCACTTCGTCAGATGTAAGGATCGCACTGAACGTTTCTGTCAGACAAACCGTAGGAAATGAGCCTAGACATCTAAACACATCAAACTATGAAAGGGATTGTATGTAAGGTTGACACGCACCTGCAAACAGCGCTCGGTGTTTGATGATTTTGCCCTGTATCTCCTCCTTGTTATCAGCGGCTGTCATGGAAACACGCAGCTGCTCCGCCTCCAGTTGCCGCATGTGGGACTTAGGCAGGTTCTTCCAAACTCCACAGATCTAAATATTAAACACATTTTAATATTTATGAATTTTTTAATTAATTTCTATTTTTATGTATATATTTTTTATTTTATTATTTATTTGTTTATTTATTTTTATTTATACAAGGTTTTTTTTTCAGTTAACATGTTATTTATTTAATTTTTTTATGGTTTTAGTTAACTATAATTTCTCACCATGTCTGTATCCGCCCGTGGGACTCTGAACTCAAATGCTGTGTTTCCATCCGAGTCCAGGAACGTGATGACGCTCGGCCTGTTCATCCTATGAGACAAGCACATTCATAAAGTGAGCGACAAAGAAGGCGAGGGATGCGTTTGACCTGCTGACATCTGCTCTGGTGTGTGTTTTACCTCTGGAACGTGATGGAGAAGGTCAGGCTCGTTCGAGTGAGTGTGAATCGCGCCCGTGCGACGCCGCTGGAGCTCGGCAGCCAAGAGTCCGTCACACCCGTGAGTAGAGCCACAAAATCTGTTAAACAATTAATCTGATTATTCAAGCTGAAAATTATTTAATGATTGCTTTGATCTAGAACAGATGCATAAAAATTTCTAAAAAATGCATAGTTTTTAGCAAGTGAGTGAAACTTTGCAAATGCTTTAAGACCATTGAAATACACTTCATTTATTTTTTTCAGATTTTTTATAATTATTTTTTTAAAAAGATATAACCATTTAAATAAACGTTTCGTGCTCAGGTCATTTTGACCCATGCTTTTTGTTTATATATTATTCACATTGATTTATGCAACAATTTGTTCCTAAAAACATGGTGAAAATTTGTATTTTTAAAGACGGTGAGTTTTTTCTCCACTTCAGCAGCACTTGCATGCACCAAAACTTACAGTATTATTCCTCTCTATATTCTGAAGTTTTTTATAGAAGGGTTTGTTTGTATATCATTCACACTGATTTATGCAACATTTTATTCCTAAAAAAAGTGGTGAAAATTCATATTTTTTAAGACGGTGAGTTTTATTCTCCACTTCAGCAGCACTTACATACACCAAAACTTAGAATATTATTCCTCTCTATATTCTGAAGGTTTTTAAAGAAGGGTTTGTTTATATATTTTATATATATATATATATTATTCACACTGATTTATGCAACATTTTATTCCTAAAAACATGGTGAAAATTCATCTCGCACACTTTTGGGACTGAATTTTGTTGATAAACATCAATATGTATGTCTGTTGAATGAACCACTGCAGCATGAATAATTAATAACTTTTTTATCTAAAATTAAACATTTTTGCAAGTAAAATAAGTTTATGTTGTTTTGTTTTTTAAAAAAAGTAGGTTTCATAAATTTGGACTGTTTTTGATCAATCGAAGAATTTAATTAAATTCCATTCACTCCAATGGGGTTATTACTGGTAATTCTCAGATTTTATGTTCATGTAAATTTCATACAATGATATATTACAATAAAATGTCTCACCAATATTAAAAAAAATATATCTAAATTTTGTATCATAGTTTGTTCAGTGTGGTTCATGTGGAATTTGAAATTTCAAAGAATTTATCAAATTTTTAATTAATAAAAAAGGGGAAAATGCTATAATAACCTCAAAACTTTTACATTTTTTCATATTCACTCATGCATGATTAGTTGCTGATTAGATTCAGTATGGTTTTAGTTTAAAAATATGAAGTTATGACTGCTTTATAAAGTAATTTTGAGGGAGTCTCACCAGTGGCGCTGTCTCGGTTGCTGTTCTCCTCAGAGCTGATGTAAGACCTGTCGTTGTAAGATTTGTGCAGGTCGTCGTCTTTCTCCTGGAAGAACTCAAATAGAGACTCCGCCTCCTTTCTCCCTGAGTCGCCTGTAACCGTGGGAACCGAGACGCATGATGTCAGAAAAATCGTAGAACGCACAATAGAGCCAATGTTCTACACGGACCGGCATCCATAAACATGAGTGCAATTACGCCAAACCAGACCATCTATCCACACTCGCTGCCATTTATCATTCCGTTTGTCTGCGAGGCACAGCGCTGGCCAAAACTTTCCATCATTCCCTCACACTTTTTCCCGTATAACAGTGTGACGGCATTCCAAAAACGCTGGAGTGTATTTCCATTTGTTCACCATTTGCAGAAACACACACACACACACACGTCAGTTACCTTTTGGGCATGTTTTGCAGCAGTGTCCTGGGAGCAAGACTGGATCATCGCAGGTCGGTTCGGGACAGTCCTGTTTCATATTCCGGCAGCTCACCTTCCCAAACACCTTCCCTCGCCGGCTCCTCTGCTGCTCGGGTGGAGAGAGAAACGTGTTTTGAATTCAGGTGGACGCATTTATTTATATAACTACAGACCAACTTCACAGAAATAAACATGAAAATGAAAAATTCAACAATTAGGAAATTAATTTGATTCATTCAGCTCAATTCAGTTCAAAGTGGATTACATTTAGTTCTAAAAGTGTTGATGTTGCATCCTATATGGCTATAGATATAGATATTTCAAAATATACAAAAAAATTTAAAATGTAAAATTATAAAAATTATAAAAAAAAAAAAAAAAAAAAAATATATATATATATATATATATATATATATATATATATATATATATATATAGAAAAAAAGTAAAATAATTACTTAAAAATAGTAGAAAATTTTAAATTAATGTGACAAAGTATTTTTCAAAATATAAAATTAAAATATAAAATAAAAATGATCTAAAATTTAAACATTTAATAATTAAAAAATATTTTACAATTAAAAATGCATGTTAATGCATTTTCTATAAGTATATATAATATATATATATTTATTTAAATATATTTTTAAATATAAAATATACATTTATACAGAGTTCATTCTGTAAATTAGTTTACGAAATGCAGTGTGTGTTTGGCATCTTACCGGCTCGCAGTGACACATAACGCAGTGCATCACACCGAACGGCTCTCCGAGATCTGGATGCCACGTGTCTTCCAGCGAATAAAAGCGGCCACCGAAGGAGCAACCTGATTGAGACAATAAACAAGACCCAGCATGAGACCTCAAGACGTTTACTGAGACCCCGAAGTTGGGGAATGTGTACAAATCAGCTTCGAACGGCCCATTCTGAGCCAAACTTTCAAGAACACTATCTAAAACGAGCAGCCGATGTGATTTCTTCCCTCCCAATGAAATCACATTCAGTACTGGAAACCAAAACATCTACTCTGCTTTGTTTTGAAGAGAGAATGAGAGATTCAAGTAAATTTGCCGTTTATTGCATCTGGAATGAGGTCAGTGATCATCAGTTGCCATTTACAGCCTCCCTTTATAGAGCGAGACTATTAAACAATTTATTGTTAAGCTAAACACTTTCAAAGACACGCACGTAAACTGTCATCTACGGAGGTAAATCATAATAAATGCCTTTGACCGTGGCTTGTGCCACTGCATTAAAATCTCTGTGGTCAGTAGTAGTGTTTATCTGGCTCTTTTGGAGAATGTTAAGTTCTTGGTGACTGTGTTCTCTTTAAAATACCAGATGCATTGATGGTTTTCTAAAGAACTAGGGAGTTAAGTTGTTTGTTTGAGGTTGTTGGCTCTAATTGCAACTTAATTTTAAAGCACAAACACATTAATTAGAACCACAAATAAAGGTTCTAATTGGAATCCAAATGATTTTATTCCTTGTTATATGATCTAGTTCTTTAAAAAAGCATCTGACAAGCCAATAATGGGACATCAAAAACTTAATTAGCCTCCAAAGAACTATATAGCAACCTATACGGAACACTTTGGAGATCAAAATACTGTTTTATTATGTTGGTTCTAACCAAAATATATCTATTAACAGATTTTTAAAGCTCTTCAGATCAGTGTTTTTGGTGTTTATATTCTTTAAAACATCAGATGCATTGACGGTTTTCTAAAGAACATTGGCTTTTGGTTCTAATTGCGACCTTATTTTTGTCAAAAGAACAATTTTTCATCATATGCACTCATTAGATCCAAAAATAATGGTTATTAATTTGGAATCCAATTGGGTTTTATTGCATCTGTTGCTTTAAAAAGCTGAAGAACCAATAATGAAACATCAAAACATACATTAAAGCATTAAAACATCAGATGCATAATTTGTGGAGGCTTTCAGCTCTAAATGCAACCTTTTTTTTTTTTAAGCAAAAGCTTCTTGTTCTGATTAAAATAACAGTTTGCACTCATTAGAACAAATTGGGTTTTATTACATCTCTTGCTTTAAAGAGCTGAAGAACCAATAATGAAATATAAAATCATACATTAAAGCATTAAAACATGCATTGATGTTTTTTTTTTTTTTTTTTTTTTAAAGATCTAGATTATGGAGTTGTTCATGGAGGTTTTTGGCTCTAACTGCAACCTTATTCTTATCAAAAGAGGAGTTTTTCCTCCACATGCACCACCAGAAGCATTGGTTGTTTTATGAAAAGCTATAAAAGGAAGTTATCTGTGGAGGCGTTTGGCTCTAAATGCACCCTTTTTTAAGCAAAACCTTGTTTTGTTCATAAGAACAGTTTGTACTCTGAACCAAAAACCAGTTAGGTTTTATTGCATCTGGTGCTTTAAAGAGTTGAGGATCCAATAATGAAACATCAAAACATACATTAAAGCATTAAATAATCAGATGCATTGATAGTTTTCTAAAGATCTAGATTACGGAGTTGTTTATGGAAGTTTTTGGCTCTAATTGCAACCTTATTCTTATCAAAAGAAGAGTTTTTTTCCACATCCACCACCAGAAGCATTGACTGTTTTATGAAAAACTATAAAATTAAGTTATCTGTGGAGGCTTTTGGCTGTAAATGCACCCCTTTTTTAAGCAACACCTTCTTGTTCTGTTCATAAGAACAGTTTGCACTCATCAGAACCAAAAACCAATTGGGTTTTATTGCATCTGGTGCTTTAAAGAGTTGAGAATCCAATAATGAAACATCAAAACATACATAAAATAATTAAAACATCAGATACATTGATGGTTTGCTAAAGAACTAGCTTATGGAGTTGTTAATGGAGGTTTTTGGCTCTGATTGCAACCTTATTTTTATCAAAAGAAGAGCTTTTTTCCACATCCACCACCAGAAGCATTGATTGTTTTATGAAAAACTATAAAATGAAGTTATTTGTGGAGGATTTGGGCTCTAAATGCACCCTTTTTTAAGCAACACCTCCCTGTTCTGTTCATAAGAACAGTTTGCACTCATCAGAACCAAAAACCAATTGGGTTTTATTGCATCTGGTGCTTTAAAGAGTTGAAGATCCAATAATGAAACATCAAAACATACTTGAGCCTCCAAAGAACCATATAGCAACTCAAAAACGAGAATAACTATGTATATAGTTCTTCAGCTGAGTTGTATCGCTCTTTGGAGGTTAAAACGCTGTTGCTTGTATCTCTTACCGGATAAGCCTTTAGATATCATGGGTTCCCTCTCGGGTTGGATAGGTAACGCGGGTGTCTTGAGTCTTGAGCCCAAAGCCGATGCGATGCACGCAAAGCCCAGAATCCACAGCACTCGCAGCGCCTCCATCACTACAAACTTTCCAAAGTTTTCCTCCTCTTCGCCAAAACGCAATTCAACACTAATATAGACAACAAAAACTATGAAATACCAAAGTTCTCCTCGATGTAACTCAGTTAATGTGAGTCGTCCTCTCACGCTGATGTCACAGTGTCTTATGTAGTGTCGTGTCAGAAGCTCCCGGTTTTATCCGGTGCGGTGAGGAGGGGCGGAGGGGCGGATCCTCAGATCCCCCAAAAACTTCACCTGCGGATATCAATCGTTTAATACACATCCACAAACACATATGAATGATCTGAATCACTTTACACAGTTCAGCAATCTTTTATTCTTTGTCTGGCGTCTTTTCCGCTCGTCCAATCAATCGTTTAGTTTCGCTTTCCGTCTTAAAAATCCATGAAAAACTCAATTTGGAGCCAAAAATAGGATGAGAATGATAAATATGTAAGTTTAGACCAATGCTTTTGCATTTAACCATCAAATTATGTTTATTTAATTAGCTTTGTATGAGGAATGCAATGTTTGCAATGCTTTTTTTTATTTTTTATTTAAATAAAAAATAAAGTATAATAATTAAAAATAATGTAAAAAATAATACGTACTCATATAAATGTATTCTAAAAATGTTAAAATAATTAAATTAGATTATTTTTTATTATAAAATCTGTACTTCTGAATTTAGAGCTTATAAAAAGCCCACCTTTTAGCAGTTCATAACTGTTTAGCAACTCAAAAACCACATGCTGTTGAACCCAAACAGCCTTCATTTTGAAAAATATCGATTCTCCAGTGTTTTAACTATGTTTTCCTAATTTCAAGGACATTTATACAGAGTGCATCTCTAAGCACTGGAGAGCTGCATTGTTGGTGAGCTTCCAGGCCTCTGGTTTGTGCCTCGCAACTCCATGATTCACATTTTAATGTGCTTCAACATCCATCAGCCCCCTGCTTGAATCAAAGGCTGAGTGGGGAGTCCTTTATTTCTCAAGACTTCCTACACAAGTAACTCACTGAATGCACCCTGAGAAGAACCAGGGCCTTTCTTTGAGAAGAACAATGAGGAACCAAAAGCAATTATATTTCCCTCACTAAATCTTCAGAGAAGGCCAAAAAAGTGGGGTGTTTTAGAAATGAAGGCTTTAATGGGGACTTGTATGGGGTTTTGATGAGACTAAACTCATTCACATTTGCTGGTCTCATCTTTGATGTTTGAAGTTAGAAACAAACGCTTTAAATAATACAAAATGCATTTATGACTTTCATCTCGAGACCCATTCAGTGCAAAAGATCAATGCTTTTATTTGTCAACTGATTTCCTTTTGATAAAACATAAAACTTTCCCAGCTTTCTGAATGTTTTCTGTTTTTAGAATGTTGTTTATGGTTATTTGAATGTTAATGTAACATTATAGGAATGTTACTTTTGAATGTTCTCTAAACGTCACAGTAACATTTGAAAAAAAAAAACAAAAAAAAAAACGTTAGATGTCATTATCATCATAATAATTAATAATAATAATCTACTGTAAATCATGCTGGGTTGTTGAAGACCTCCCTCCCTGTATGTGGTTATGGGGTCATTTCCCCTCCGCGGGATTTGAAAGGCTCTAAATGATGGTGAATAATGGAATAATAAAATAACAAAATAATAAAGTGGCCGAAAGAGCGGAGCGGGTCATATATCAGGCGATCCGGAAACCTCGCGGTTCCCCGCGGCCTCCCCGCCATGCACATGTTAAACACGGCTATAGAGCCGCAGCAGAAGACGCTCTACATGAGAAAGACGCACGCAATAAACGCCAGCAGGGCGCGGGAGGCGAACACAAGGCAGAAAGACAGCGAGAGATTCAGCTTGTTCTCTTTTCACTTGTGAGATTAGAGATAAATGGAGCTACACGCACCCAAAGATGTGTGCAAGTGCGCCTTTGTCCTCGCAAGGCACGTATTTTGATGCGAGCGCGTTGGATTTGCGTAAAACACTCGATCGAAGAAGTTTCGGAAAATAAAGAAATCACTCTTTAAAATAAATTATAATAAAAGAATTTGCAGTATAAATCAATGCATGCTATAATTTATAATATAAATAGTAATTATTACATTAATTATATTAATTTATTTCATTTTGTGTTAATTTATTTAACAGTTTTTCCCTGAATTTTTATGCAATTTAAATGTAATGCATTCTATACCCTCGTAATGAAGTTTCTCACGGTCCTAGGTGTGTGTGTGTTTGTGTGTATGTGTTATAGTCTCATTATGCTCTGTTAACAGACATGTGAGACAGAACTAATCATCACAATATACACAGCAAATGGTCTGTGTGTGTATTAGCGTTTCCGAAATGAGTTCACAGGTATACACGAGGTGCTTGAGCGTGTGTGTGCTCGGTGTGCGAGGTGTGTAAGGTGTGTTATTTTCATGCTGATGGTGCTTCACACCTGCGCTCGCGCATCCGCCGAGAATGGGAATCGATCATCAATCGATCATGAGCTCTTTGCATTTCATCATGAGGTGATAACAGAAGATATTATGGACGCATTCACGATGAGAAACCGACAGGAACCTCGTCTTATAATGAGGGAAGAGGTGTGCGTGTATTCTGATATAAGAGTTTCTGTCTTTTCTTTAAGATAATGCGATTGCACAGACGACGATATGTTTATGTAGCAATGCTAATATAAATACATCTAATAATTCTCACTTGTTTCAAGTAATTTTGACTATATAAATGTTGATGTAACTAAAATATCATAACCATGAACATATATCATAGCACAATGATAGACATTTAAATATACAGTAGGCTATATTTTAGTGTTTCTATAGTTGTAGTACCTTTATATGTTTTTTTTTTTTTTAACGTTTGTTTGTTTTTTGAATGTGTGCCATGGAGTTTATCAAATTACTGTTGCATTTACATAAAATATACTATTTTGGACCACCTTACAGTACCATAGTATATGACCATACACTGTAAAATGTTTTGTCAGGTGTAAAAGCCAAGACACCCCAAGTAAATAGGGTAAAAATGTAACCATAATTACCCAGTTTATTGATTACATTAAGTCTTTTTTAAATTGTTTTTTTGAAATATTATGCTTCAATATGAAAACAAAGCATTATCGAATTAAATGTTAAGTAATTTTCCTGAATACTGGATAAAGCCAGGTTCAAAATTATTGTTTGATTTTGTTGACATATTAGAGTTAAAGGTTTTTACTGTGGGGATTTTGGATTTGTGTTTTTATCACTCCATGAATCAGAAAATACTGTAAACAGGCATAAAAAAACCCCACAAGTTTTTAGAAATAAAATGATATATGAACAAACCCTTCCATTAAAACCTTCAGAATGTAGATAGAAATAAAACTCTAAGTTCTGGTGCATGTAAGTGCTGCTGAAGTGGAGAAACAAACTAATTTTGAGAAAACGGCCATAAAAGGTTATATACTGTAACTGAAATCTACAAACGCTAATAGATAAAATGCAAAAATAAAACCATACAAATGATATCTAAACAAACCCCTCAGTAAAAACTTTCAGAATATAGATAGAAATAAAACTCTAAGTTTTGGTGTATGTAAGTACTGCTGAAGTGGAGAAACAAACTAATCTTGAGAAAATGGCCTTTAAAGATATGTATTATATTACAAATCTACAGACACAAATGAAGTGCAATAATAAAACACTCAAAAGATATATGAACAAACCCCTCAGTAAAAACCTTCAGAGTATAGAAAGGAATAAAACTGCTAAGTTTGGTGTATTTAAGTGCTGCTTAAAATGCTGCGTTTTGAAAAAAAAATATTTAAAATCTATAGACGCAAATAGATAAAGTGCAGTAATAAAACCATGCGAATGGTATATAAACAAACTCTTCTAAAAAAACCTTCAGAATATAAATTGGAATAAAACTGCTAAGTTTGGTGTATGTAAGTGCTACTGAAGTGGAGAAACAAACTTGTTTTGAGAAAATGATCATTAAAATCTATAGACGCAAACAGATAAAGTACAATAATAAAACCGTGCGAATGGCATATAAACAAACCCTTCTATAAAATCCTTCATAATATAAATTAGAATAAAACTGCTAAGTTTGGTGTATGTTAGTGCTGCTGAAGTGGAGAAACAAACTCATTTTAATAAAACAATAATTGAAATCAATAGATGCAAATAGATAAAGTGCAGTAATAAAACCATGCAAATGGTATATAAACAAACTCGTCTATGAAAACCTTCGGAACGTAAATTGGAATAAAACTGCTAAGTTTGATGTATGTAAGTGCTGCTGAAGTGGAGAAACAAACTTATTTTGAAAAAAATGATATTTAAAATCTATAGACGCAAATAGATAAAGTGCAGTAATAAAACCATGTGAATGGTATATAAACAAACTCTTCTATCGAAACCTTCAGAATATAAATTAGAATAAAACTGCTAAGTTTGGTGCATGTAAGTGCTGCTGAAGTGGAGAAACAAACTTGTTTTGAGAAAATGATCATTAAAGTCTATAGATGCAAACAGATAAAGTACAATAAAAAAAAACCCTTGCGAAAGGCATATAAACAAACCCTTCTATAAAATCCTTCATAATATAAATTGGAATAAAATTGATAAGTTTGGTGTATGTGAGTGCTGCTGGAGTGGAGAAACAAACTCATTTTGAGAAAATGACCTTTGATGTTATATATTGTAATTGAAAACTATAGGCGTGAATAGATGAAGTGCAATAATGAAACCATGTGAATGACATATGAACTCAGTAAAAACCCTCAGATAAGTTTTGGTGTATGTAAGTGCTGCTGAAGTGAGAAAAAAACTTTTAAAGGTATGTATTGTAATTGAAATCTACATATGCAAATAGATAAAGTGCAATAAGATAAACAGTTAAACGTTTATTTGTGATGTTTTCTTTCCACTAGTCTAAAACAACTTGTTATGAAAAGCCAGAAAGTCAAATCTCAGAACTGACCAGTGCATGAATCAATGAAATGTGTTGAATCCACCTGACATAAATTCACTATTCCTCTGTTTCATAGCTTTTTTGTGTCTGTATGGTCTTTTTAATATGTATCTCTTTTGCAAAGGCTATTACGCCAGAACATCTGTAAATCTTCATCCATCTGAAGGCGACATGAGTTTCACATCAGCAGCCGGTAGATGACTGGTGTCGTGGTCCTGATGATGGTAAGTCACTGTGGCTCTCTATCTGATGAATGTTTGAAAACTGTCGGGAAATAGTAAATACACACATCCTGTCCCAATGCACACAGAGTGTTTATCGGGTCCAGACATCATCATTACGACACACACACGGCGTCAGGCGGCTGACTCACTGAACATGTATTCATTTATAGGTTCTGAAGCGTTTTGGAAACAGCAAAAGTAGAAATAAAACTCCAAAACAACAAACTAGTCACTCATGAAGCCACATGAATCAGAGGAAACATTTGCTTTTAGCAGGAACTCACTGATATGCCATTTTCAAGGGTGTCACGACATGAATGCATTGTAATTATGGAAAAATAATGAGAAACAGATGAAGTTAACAGGTCACTAACAGACAGAATCACTCATTTAATATGTAAATGCAGCTCCTTCACACATATTAGGGAGACAGACTGTTTTAATATGCGGCTTGATCAGACCCTGGTGTGAATTGAAGGTCTTGTGTTTTGCTTTCTCACCTCAGCTGAACCTGGAGAACATCACTGAATGCTCATGTAACTTTAATATTTGAAATATGTTCTCATAACGTTGAGAGAAAAATATTCTTAGAACAATATTGCCAGAACTTACTTATGATGACATTTGTACTTGATGAATGTTCTCATAATGTTGAGAGAAAATGTTCTTAGAATATTAAAAATAAAGATTCAAATAATCACATTTTGGGTAAACAAGATAGCAGAACGTTGAAGAAACGTTTTAGAAGCATTTAAATAATGTTCTCATGACAACAAGAAAACTGGACGTTTCAACATTCTTAAAAAAAAAAACATTCAAATAATTTTACATTTTGGTTAAAAATAAAGTTAGTAGAATGTTGTAATAAACATTTTTGTAACCTTAAAGGAACATTCTTGGAATAACATTCTATTTTAGGGCAACGTTATAACTGGACATTTCAGTGTTTTATAAATATTTCAAAACAATGTTCCCACACCATTTTTATAACCTAAATTTGTTACCTGAAAAAGAAAATGGAGATGTCTTTAATATATCTTGCTTCTCAGATGTTTTCCCTGAGGAAAAAGATGCCAGTAATATGAAGTCGCACATTTTGTATGAGAATTATTGACTCATTTGTGTCTCTTGTTGTTTATTTATCCGCAGAAACATTTGAGACAAGTTGACACTTAAATGAGGCATAGCAGAGACCTCCACATGAAAGATCCACCTGTGAGCAATAAAATCAACACTTTCTCTCTCTGAATGTTGCTCTAGATCTTGTTTACCACTTTTGCACTTTCCCAGAGCAAGATGCTCACAAAGTTTGTGTTTACAGGGTAAATGACTTGCATGCTTGTTTTCGAGCCTTGTTTGTGAGCGGTTTATCTGAATAGTAAACGTGAGAGGCCTTTAACATTCCTCCTGTCTCTCATCAGATAAATACCGATCGAATCTGACCGATGCTGATCGATTTTTCAGGAGACCATATACAAGACATCAGTGTGTGTGTGTGTGGTCCGATGAATAAATGTATCGTCCCGGCCAAAACATGACCACAGAGCTTAGAGCATGTGTGAGAAAAGAGGAGGAAGGAAGGAATGAGGCATAATTCAGATTCATCAGATTATTCAAGTATTTGTAGAAAATTGTAAATTGTTGCTCATAGAATGGATCTTTTAGACAGACCTTAGTTCCTCATGAGAAATAAAAATAGTTGTTATAAAATAAGAGCATTAAGCTATGAAATAAATGTTAATTGAAACTTAAAGAGTAAAAAAAAGTGATTTTCATAATTTAATAATAAAATACAAACTAAAAATTATTTTATTTCAGGCAACATTTCTAGTAGTGGTAGTACCTTTATATGTTTTTTAAATATGCTCCATGGTATTTATCAAAGTACTGTTGGATTTCCATAAAATATACCATTTTGGGCCACCTTACAATACCATAGTATATGAATATTGACTGTAAGATGTTTTGTCAGGTGTAAAAATCAAGACACACCAGGTATGGTTAAAAATGTAACTTACAGATTTCACCATAATTACCCAGTTGATGTAGTACATCAAGAATTGAAAACATTTTTTTCAATTAGTTTTCTGAAATATTTTGTTTAAATATGAAAATGAGGCTTTAGCAAATTAAATGTACCATGTACTATTTTTCACAATTTTCCTGAACATTGGATAGAGCTAGGTTCAAAATTCTTGTTTGATTGTGTTGACATATTAGAGTTAAAGGTTTTTACAGAAGGGATTTTGGATTTCTCTTTTTATTACCCCTTAAATCAGAAAATACTGTAAACAAATTGAAACTGAAAAACATTTTGTCTGTGTTTTAGAAATAAAATGTAAAGAAATAAAAACCAGGCGAAAGATATATGAACAAACCCTTTTTAAAAAAAAACCTAAGAATATAGAGTGAAATATAACTCTAAGTTTTGATGTATGTAAGTCCTGCTGAAGTTGTTAGAAAATAAGAGCTTTGAGCTATGAAATTAATGTTAATTGAAACTAAAACATTTTCATGACTTAATAATAAATATTAGCTGAAATAATATAAATATAATATAAAATAATAAAATAAAATAAAAACTAAATTATTTCAGGCAGCATTTCTAGTAGTGGTAGTACCTTTATATGTTTTGTTTTTTTTAATATGTGCCATGGTGTTTATCAAAGTACGGTTGGATTTCCATAAAATATACCATTTTTGGCCACCTTACAGTACCTATAGTATATGAATATTGACTAAAATGTTTTGTCAGGTGTAAAAGCCAAGACACACCAGGTAGGGTTAAAAATTTAACTTATAGATTTCACCATAATTACCCAGTTGATTGAGTTCATTAAGAATTGAAAACATTTTTTCAATTAGTTTTCTGAAATATGTTTAAATATGAAAATGAGGCTTTAGCGAATTAAATATGTACTATTTTTCACATTTTTTTTGAACACTGGATAAAGCTAGGTTCAAAATTCTTGTTTGATTTTGTTGACATATTAGAGTTAAGGGTTTTTACAGAAGGGATTTTGGATTTCTCTTTTTATCACTCCATAAATCAGAAAATACTGTCAACAGACATAAAAAGCACATTTTTGAAATAAAATGTAAAGAAATAAAAACCAGGCGAATGATATAAGAACAAACCCTTCTATAAAAACCCTAAGAATATAGAGAGAAATAAAACTCTAAGTTTTGGTGTATGTAAGTGCTGCTAAAGTTGTTATAAAATAAGAGCACTGAGCTATGAAATGAATGTTAATTGAAACTAAAACAGTAAAAAAGTGATTTTCATGACTTAATAATAAATATAAGCTGAAATAGTAAAATAAAATAAAAACTAAAATTATTTTATTTCAGGCAACATTTCTAGTAGTGGAAGTACCTTTATGTGTGTGTGTGTGTTTTTTTTTTTTTAATATGTGCCATATTTATCCAAATACTATTGGATTTCCATAAAATATACTGTTTTGGGCCACCTTACAGTACCATAGTATATGAATATTCACTGTAAAGTGTTTTATCTGGTGTAAAAGTCAAGACACACCAGGTAGGGTTAAACATTTAACTTACAGATTTCACCATAATTACCCAGTTGATTGAGTATATTAAGAAATGAAAACATTTTTTCAATTAGTTTTCTGAAATATTATGTTTAAATATGAAAATGAGGCTTTAGCGAATTAAATATGTACTATTTTTCACAATTTTCCTGAACATTGGATAAAGCTGGGTTCAAAATTCTTGTTTGGTTTTGTTGACATATTAGAGTTAAAGGTTTTTACAGAAGGGATTTTGGATTTTTCTTTTTATCACTCCATAAGTCAGAAAATACTGTCAACAGACATTAAAAAACACGTTTTCGCCATGTTTCAGAAGTAAAATGTAAAGAAATAAAAACCAGGCGAATGATATATAAACAAACCCTTTTAAAAAACCCTAAGAATATAGAGAGAAATATAACTCTAAGTTTTGGTGTATGCAAGTCCTGCTGAAGTTGTTAGAAAATAAGAGCTTTGAGCTATGAAATGAATGTTAATTGAAACTAAAACATTTTCATGACTTAATAATAAATATTAGCTGAAATAATATAAATATAATATAAAATAATAAAATAAAATAAAAACTAAATTATTTCAGGCAGCATTTCTAGTAGTGGTAGTACCTTTATATGTTTTTTAAATATGCTCCATGGTGTTTATCAAAGTACGGTTGGATTTCCATAAAATATACCATTTTTGGCCACCTTACAGTACCATAGTATATGAATATTGACTAAAATGTTTTGTCAGGTGTAAAAGTCAAGACACACCAGGTAGGGTTAAAAATTTAACTTATAGATTTCACCATAATTACCCAGTTGATTGAGTATATTAAGAATTGAAAACATTTTTTCAATTAGTTTTCTGAAATATGTTTAAATATGAAAATGAGGCTTTAGCGAATTAAATATGTACTATTTTTCAAATTTTTTTTTGAACACTGGATAAAGCTAGGTTCAAAATTCTTGTTTGATTTTGTTGACATATTAGAGTTAAGGGTTTTTACAGAAGGGATTTTGGATTTCTCTTTTTATCACTCCATAAATCAGAAAATACTGTCAACAGACATAAAAAGCACATTTTTGAAATAAAATGTAAAGAAATAAAAACCAGGCGAATGATATAAGAACAAACCCTTCTATAAAAACCCTAAGAATATAGAGAGAAATAAAACTCTAAGTTTTGGTGTATGTAAGTCCTGCTGAAGTTGTTATAAAATAAGAGCACTGAGCTGTGAAATAAATATTATGTGAAACTAAAACAGTAATAAAGTGATTTTCATGACTTAATAAATATTAGCTGAAATAAATATTAGCTGAAATGGTAAAATAAAATAAAAACTAAAAAATATTTTATTTCAGGCAACATTTTTCATTTTAATTTAGGTTAAATATTAAAACTAAAATTAAAACTTTAATAAAACTTTAGAGAAATTACAAAAGAACAAGGAAATGTTTACAACTTTAACTATTAAAAAAAAAAATAAAAATAAAATATAAATAATAAGTAATATAAATATAAATGATACAAATATTAAACAAATTAAATAGTGTCAAATATGACAATATATCAAAGATGCATTTGATGAAAAAATGTTTTCTGAATTAACATTGAGATTTCAGACTTACTATCTCTCAGCAAATCTGAGCACAGACATTTTTAAGATATGTTTTTCAAATTTTAGTCAGCTATAGCTATAATTTAGTGTAGCTATAGCTATAGTTTAATTATTCATAAATATTCGACCTCTGAATGCCGCAACTGACCTACAACAATAAAGAATCCCAGGGAGCCATGTAATAATAAATAGATTTTATTATTTACATATTATTTACAGTGTTTCTGGAATATTTTTTAAACTTTTAAAATAAAAACATTTTTTTAACAGGCAGTTTGGCAGTGATCCTGTGATTAATATGTCCAAATTCTAAGATTTTTTTTCTTATTATGAGTTGTGTGGCATCTTTGGTTATTGTACAGTATTTCAATAATGTGTTTGTTTAAGTCTCAGTCATTATTCAAACCGATTTTGGAAACACAGTGTCCTGCAACCACTAAGTATAACACAGAAAAGATATAAACACATAAATGCAAATTAATTCACCACAAGAAGCTAATAAGTTAATAAATGAGCTTACATTAAGATTTTAGATAAAGCTTTTGTTTGTTTTTTTCTTCAAGAGCTTCTGCTCTACAGATGGCGCTGTTTGCATTTTGTTTGCAGTGTTCCTATCTACTTAGGGTGCAGCCTGTATAGAAAGCACACTAGGTTTTGGTCTCTGACAATGAGCCGACGCTGGACACGAGACCCGAATCCGAGTCTGACGTGGTCGCCAACTCCTCAAACTTCTGAATCACAGCCCTCACCGATCTGAAGGCCACATCCCGCCTCCAGCGCTCCGGCCCTCCTGGACCCCGATAGGCAGAGCTGTGGCTGAGAAAGACGTGATTGGGCGGCGGCAGACCGGGGCGGAGCTTCAGTCTTCCCTGGCCCAATTGAAGAGCAGGTCGGAGGGGGATGCTGAAGTGGGAGGGGACGGCTGCGAGAAACTCTTGAGTTACAGGATTGTGGAAGGTGATCGAAGCTCCGCCCACGTTTAGAAACACGCCCACTGTCTTCAGCTGAGGAGGAATGGAGGGGAGGAGCTCACTCCGTCCGTCAAACACAGCGTGAAACGCAGAGCCACGCCTCTCCAACCACCAGCCACGCCCATCACGTGATGAAATCACTCCTGAGGAAGAGACAAAAGGAAAAGAGGCGTTACAGAAGTGAGGACTCAACTGTTTTTGTTTTTTACCATATACTAAAGTTTGAGTTGCATAAATCATAATATTAATTAACTGTATTGAACAATATGAACACAGGAGGGCAGGAAAGGCTTGGCATACAAGTGCAGTTTTGCTCATTTGTCGATTTTTTTTCAAGTACTAGTGTGATTTCAGAATCATATTGTATATATACTAATTTGTATCTTCTTATAGATTTTGTCTAAGCAAAAAAATGTAACTTTAACTATTAATAAAAAAGAAAATATATAAGAAAAATCATTTTTTTTATTGTTAGTAAAAGTTTTAGTCATTGGGTTGTGTTTTTACCTTTTTATTAGTTTTTGGTTTATGTAGATTTTATTACATTTTATTCCGTTTTTTTTTTTTTTTAGTTATTTTACTACTTCAAGTTAAAATAAATGAAACTATCTGAAATATTTTTTATATATATTAAGTTAATGTTCTTTTATCTCAAGTAACATTTTTTAAAGTTTTTTTATTTTAGTTTTAATTTCATTTAACTATAATATGAGAATTATAGTTTGCATTAATATTTTGAATTAGATTTTATTTTTATATTTTCTGTTTTAATTTTAATTAAAATGATAGTAATTTTGTTGTGTGTTTTTCTCATTATAATTATTATTATTTAAATATATCTATATCATTATTTTAAATTATGTCTTAGTTAAACTAAACAGAGATTAGAAATGTTGCTTTGGCAAGTAGCTGGAATAAAATATGTTTAAGTTTATTCATTTTCATTTTCATTTTTTATTTAAATAATTTTTATTTTTTATTACTTTAAATAAAATAAATTATAGAATAATAGTCCTAAATAAAAATGACAAAAAATGACAAAAAAAAAAACACACAAGACAATTTTACTTTAACTATTAAAAATATTAAGAAACTAGTATATCAAACATCCCAGGGTTCCATGTAATAATAAATAATCACAGTATTTCAGGAATATTTTTTAAAACTAAAATAAAAAGTTTTTACATTTTTTACCAGGCAGTTTGACAGTGATCATGTGATTAATATGTCCAAATTACAATTTATTTTATTTAAACGTAATGAAAATGGGTGTTATTTTAATATCACAATACTATTTTAATTTATTACTATTAACAGTTTGAATTAGGTTTTATTGTTATATTTTCCATTTTAATTTTTAGTAAAAGTTTTAGCCATTATGTTGTGTTTTTATCTTGATTATTTTATTGTTTTTGTTTATATAGATTTTATTACATTTTATTCTGTTTTTCTTTTGTTTTAGTTATTTTAGTACTTCAAGTTAAAATAAATGGAACTAGCTGAAATATTTAAGGTAATGTTTTTTTTATCTCAAGTAAAAATTTTAAAAGAGTTTTTTATTTTGGTTATAATTTCATTTAACTATAATATCAAAATTCATTGTCTTAACACTTTAGATTTTTTTTTTCAGCCCACACTTTGAGAAACCTGCTGTATTACTTAAATAAAAGAGGTACATTTTCTCACACAATTTTATTTATTTATATATCTTTCTATATGCATCATCAGCACATCAAATCAGTATGTTCACTGAAAGCTGCTGTTCTCTCACCGATCCTGTAGACGGCGCTGTTGCAGACGTCCACCTCCCAGTAATACTGTCCTCTGGAGACGTTCACGCTGCCGCACACCTGAGGAAGCGAACAGGAGTCCTGATCGCTGCGGTCATGTGATGAGCACATGTGACCTGTGAAAGTGACGGCGAGGGCGGAGCTTGAGAGGTGAAGCGACGAATCAGAGCAGGACGAATCGAGAGTGAAAAGCAGACCTACAGAAGAGATTTACAGATATATGACGAGTCAGAGTAAAAAACACACACATTTGGACTGCATACTAGATATTGTGCAGAATATGTGCTTGTTTTGCATCTCCTCACTGATCAATATTTGATCAGACGGTCTACAGTTGGATTGTTGCACCAAAATTGGATTAAAAATGTAAATTATGCACATGCTATTTTGTAAAATACGAGTGTGTGGTGTGTAGTATGCAGTATGCAGTACGCTAGTATTCCTTTATGAATTTCTCACCTGAAACAGATTGTTCCATTTCCTCTTCAGAAAGATCCACACTGCCATCTGCAGGACAGACGACCATGAAGATGAAAATAAAATGAGAAAGAACATCAGAAGAAACCAAAAATTGATACAAAAACAAAAACAAATACACTTCTGTTTACTAAATGTGTAAGGATGTAATGCATTACAGTGTTTTTACCATGGTAAAGGGATGTTTTTATCCACAGTGTGAAGTAACAGCAGCAGCAATATAATAGTATAATCAAATATAATAAAATACAGTAACTGCTACTAATAATCAAAATAATAATTGTCAATAAAAAGTAAATAATAATAATTTGAACAATAATAACAATAATTACAATAATAAGTAAATAAATAATAATAAAAATAAACTGATTAAAATAATAATAATAATAATTCAGAAAATAATTAAAAAAAATATAGAAACAAAAATAAAGACATGCAATTCACGTGATCAGATTTTATTTATTCTTAGTTTGCATTTAATTTGCATTTAACAACAGCAATAATAATAGTAAGAGTAAAAATAAACAATTTTTTTTTTCAGAAGTGCTTCAAATGCCAGTCATTAAATCAGATTTTATCTCATTTTAGTTACAAAAGTAAGATTTATTTTCTAAATATATGAAGATAAAGTGTTGTGTATCTTAATTCTTAGTAGCAATGTTGTGACAGTATTGTAGAAATGTTTATTGACACATACTACACAGTTTCATATGCTATTTTTGAGAAATAGTAAGCAGTATGCAGTATATACTACACAGTATGCAACAGGAATATAAAACACTAATATTTATTAATTTACATATAATAATAAATATTATTTAATATAATAATGAATAGTATTTAATGCACTAATATATATATATATATATATATATATATATATATATATATATATAATAAATATTATTTTTAAAATATTATAAATATAAATATAAAAATAATAAAAATATATTATTTTTATATATAAAAATTATATAATATACATTAATAAACATACATAAACATATACATTAATATATATAAATATTATTTTTTTTAATATTATAAATATAAATATAAAAATATATTATTTTTAGAAATAAAAAATGATATAATATATATTAATAATAATAATTAAAATAATAATATTAATTCATTGTAAAATTCATTGTAAAAAATTAAAATTTTTTTTTTTTACAAGTGCACTTTATATGCAATACATGCAATTTGGAATAATATGTAATATTTTCAAATATACAATGACATTGTCTCCATCCATATTCTTTTCAGTGATGTTTTTAGAATAATAGTAGTTTTTAAAAAACCGTATGCACTTATGTTTTTTTTTATACTTATATGTTATATGTTTGGTCCAAAGGATTCTGTATTTGGCACATGTAAACATTGTCACATTCTTTACTTGTATAATAATAATAATAATAAAAAAGAAAACAAAAGAAATAGTATGCAGTATTCCTGTACTCACCTGTCTCCCATGTCCGTTCCTCACGCTTCTCTCTCGCTTTAGGGTCAAAGGTCACTGTGGGGTCAAAGGGCAGGCAGGTGAGAGCAGATGACCAGTCAAAACAGGGCAGCTCGACACCGTGACGACAATTTGGACAGAGAACGACTGGATGAGAGGAGGAGGCCACGCCCCTGGCTCCGCCCACGTGTTGATCAGGCCCCGCCCCTCCGGTCAGACAGCGGCCGCATAGAGTGTGAGAGCAGGGCAAAATCAGAGGAACGTCAAAACCACGGCCACATGACGGACAGACGGAGGGAGAGAAACGAGCATCCTCATCTCTGGCCTCGTCTGTGTGCTCGTGCGCAGGTGGATCGTGAAGACCGTGTGTCATCATTCACACACACAATAGAAATGATAATCCACAGCGAGCTCAGATCCAAAAAACATCCGTAAACAAACCTTCTGTCACGGGCAGACTCCCTCTGAGATCCCTGAATTCCCTCGTTTCATGATAAAAGACGACACGGATTACAAAATCCTTCTTGCGCTGCCGCTGGTTTGATGTTAAAGGAACAGAGAAGAAGTCAAGGCTGAGAACGAGCGACAAACAGACAGAGAGAGAGAGAGAGACGCTTCCTTTTTTAGCCTCTCCATTGCTTGCGGTTGCCATGGTGACGAGCCCTGCACCCCATAAACAGACGGACAGAGACGCACTTAAAGAGAGAGACACAACCAGTGTGTTTATTCATTATTTAGCCTGGTAATTATTTTTTTGCAAATTAAATAGTTGTACTATTTATTAATAATAAAAATAATTATTAATAATAATAATAATAATAATGCGATTATATTTTATAATTTAGCTATAATAAACATTTTTTAAATAATTTCAATTTATAAAAAGGAATGTTTTAAGAAAGAAAAACAACAAAATGGTAAAATACTAAGAGGTTATTTATATTTATAATTAGTTATGAGAACAGATTGCAAACAAATAAAATAGAAATTTATAAGTAATATAATGAAATGTAAAAAAAGTCTGATTTTTAAACACTGAAGTTAAAGTTAAAACACTGTTTTCTGAAGTTAATATTTTAATATTTATTATAATAATATTTTATAATTTAATATTATAATAAGTTATTTAAGAAAAAAACAATGAAATTAAAAAAATGCTAATTATGTGGTTATAAATACAGCAAATAAAACAGAATTAATTAATTAATGCAGTGCAATCGAAAGTTTTAATATTAATTAATAATAATAATAATTTATAATAAATATTTTATAATTATATAAGAAAAGAAATCAGTGTAATTATAAAATACTAGTTATGTAGGTATAAATACAGCAAATAAAACAATAGAATAATAATAATAATAATAATAATAATAATGATGATGATGTGATTATATTTTATAATTTTAATAATTTAGCTATAATAAACATTTTTTAAATAATTTCAATATTATAAAAAGGAATGTTTTAAGAAGGAAAAACAACGAAATGATAAAATACTAAGAAGTTTATATTTATAATTATTAGTTAATATATTGATTAGTTATGAGAACAGATTACAAACAAATAAAATAGAAATTTATAAGTAATATAATGAAATGTAAAAAAATCTGATTTTTAAACACTGTTTTCTAAAGTTAATATTTTAATATTTATTATAATAATATCTTATCATTTAATATTATAAGTTATTTAAGAAAAAATCAATGAAATTAAAAAATCCTAATTATGTAGTTATAATTACAGCAAATAAAACAGAATTAATTAATTAATGCAGTGCAATTGAAACAGTTTTAATATGTATTAATAATAATAATAATAATCATTTATAATAATAATATTTTATAATTATATAAGAAACTATAATTATAATTTTCAGAAAAAAAAATCAATGTAATTATAAAATACTAGTTTTGTAGGTATAAATACAGCAAATAAAACAATAAAAATAGAACAATAAAACATAACAATAAGGATAATTAAATGTCATGAAATGAAACAGTATGATTTTTTTTATATTTTTTATGAAAACAAAAAAATACTGTATTTATTAATTTAAAAAATCCTGAATTAACTTTAATAAACAAATTATTAATTTAATAATTACTTTTAATTAAATAATGCATTGCAATTTACAATTTTACAATTTTAATAATAATAATAATAATAATAATAATAATGTGATTATATTTTATAATTTTAATAATTTAGCTATAATAAACATTTTTTAAATAATTTCAATATTATAAAAAGGAATGTTTTAAGAAGGAAAAACCACAAAATGATAAAATACTAAGAAGCTATTTATATTTATAATTATTAGTTAATATAATGATTAGTTATGAGAACAGATTACAAACAAATAAAATAGAAATTTATAAGTAATATAATGAAATGTAAAATGAAACCATATGTTTTCCTCATATTTTTTATGAAAACATAAAAAATACTGTATTTTTTCGTCAAAGGAACCCTGAATGAATTTTAATAAATTAATTATTAATTTAATAACTACTTTTAATTAATTAATGCATTGCAGTTTAAACATTTTTAATATTTAATTATAATAATAATAATATTTTCTAATAAGAATATTTTCTAATTATAAGAAATATAAATATTGTAAGGATTTTTTTTTTTCAGAAAAAAAGCTATGAAATTATGAAATACCAATTACTTAGTTATAAATACTGATCATCAACAAATAAAATAGAATGTTAAAAATAATATAATAATAAATCTGATTTTTAAACACTGTTTTCCAAAGTTAATATTTTAATATTTATTATAATTATATTTTATAACTTTATATTATAATAAGTTATTTAAGAAAAAATCAATGAAATTATAAAATACTAATTATGTAGTTATAAATACAGCAAATAAAACAGAATTAATTAATTAATGCAGTGCAGTTGAAACAGTTTTAATATTTATTAAAAATAATAATTTATAATAATAATAATTTATAATTATATAAGAAACTATAATTATAATTTTAAGAAAAAAAATCAATGCAATTATAAAATACTAGTTATGTAGGTATAAATACAGCTAATAAAACCATAAAAAATAGAACAATAAAACATAACAATAAGAATAATTAAATGTCATGAAATGAAATGAAACAGTATGATTTTCTCAAAAAATAAAAAAAAAATACTGTATTTATTAATTAAAGGAATCCTGAATTAATTTTAATAAACGAAGTATTAATTAATTAAATTACTTTTAATTAAATAATGCATTGCAATTGAAACAATTTTAATAATAATAATAATAATGTGATTATATTTTATAATTTTAATAATTTATAGTAAACATGTTTTAATTATTTCAATATTATAATAAGGAATGTTTTAAGAAAAAAAATCAATGAAATGATAAAATACTAATTAGTTATTATAATAAGTTAATAATATAATTATTAGTTATGAGAACTGATTACAAACAAATGAAATTTAAAAAATATATATGAAATGTAAAATGAAACAGTATATGATTTTTCCCCATATTTTTTATGAAAACATAACAAAATACTATATTTATTCATTAAAGGAACCCTGAATGAATATTAATAAACTAATTATTAATTTAATGCATTGTGGTTGAAACATTTTGAATATTTAATTATAATGATTATAATGAAGTATAATTAAATAATTTAATAATCTAATTAAATTGCATTACATTTAATTCATTTTAATTTAATTGCAATTTAAACAATTTTAATATTTTATACTAATATTATTAATATTTTATAATTTTATGTAATAATAATAATAATAATTAGCTGTTTAAATCTGAATCTGATATATATTTCAACTTTATATAATTATATAACTTTATATAACACTCTAAAGAATGCTGGGTTATTTATTTATTTATTTGGCTCATTTCATTGAGTTTTAAATATTTAAATATTTTAACTAAATGAAAATAAATGCAAAATTCTAAAACAACATTTAAAAATTGACAAACCAAAGTGATTGTATAAAACATGATGTTGTGAAGTCGTGTCATGCGATGTGACTCGTTCCCTGTTTTGGGGAAAGAAGGTGTTTCTTTCACACCGCGCTGATTAATGACTGGAAACGTTCCTTGGTACACTTTTTTTTCATCCTTCGCCTTCAAACTGGCAGTGACGCTCTAAACTGCTAAAAACGCAAATGTTATGCATGTACCTGCAGAGCCTGGGTCTGCGCCACGGAGAACGCACCAGCGCAGCGTCCCGCGGACAGTCGGACTCACCGGAGCGGATCTCACGCAGATGACGCACGGGTGTGTGACGGCGACAGACATGTGCGCAAACTCTACAGACTGCGTGGGTAAGAGCGCGATCACGCATTTAACAAAGTTTACAAGAAACCGCTGCTCTGAACTCGCACTAAATGCTTATGCGGAGCAGACCGGGGCTAGTTGTCACACGCGCTAGACCTGTCAGATTTGGCTTAAAACATCTAGTTCAGAAAGTCTGACAAACGCTGTGAATTCTGGCCTTTCAATTCTGATCTTTTTTTTTTTTTTTTTTTTTTTGGGAATATAAAGGGAGCTTTTGAAACACTCAATTATTGTTTGGTGTTTCATAATGAATGCCAACATTTAGTCAGTATCTCCTCCTAGAACTTTAAAGCTACAACCACCAAACTCGGGTCAGACCTTCAGACTGGTCTGAAGTTAGTTGCGACATCTTTTCTAACTGATCCGGCTATTTTAAGCGATTTAAGCGGTCTATTGCTACGGTAAAGCTTAACAACTCACTACTAAAGAAACTGCTGAAACCAGCCTTTGGCTGGTCTTCCAGGCTGGTTTTAAAGTGGTTTTGGCCACCTTTTAGCTGTTCAGGCTGGGCTTAGCTCTTCAAGATGGGAGACCTGCTAAAAGAGCAACCAACTTAAACCAGCTATTTTCAGCTTAAACCAGCTAAGACTAGACAACCAGCCTAGACTGGGTTTAGGTGGTTTTACTTGGTTTTAGCTGGATTTTACATTCATGTTAACAACATGTTAAATATTGTTAAAACATGATAACAACATGTTAGCAACATGCTAGAAACATGCTAATCATGTTAAAACATGCTAACAACATGCTTGTAACATGTTAATAATGCTAGAATCATGCTGGCAACATGCTAATCATGCTAAAAACATGCTAGTAACTTGCTAATAATGTTAGAAACATGCTATCAACATGCTAGTATCATGCTAATCATGCTAAAACATGCTAACAACATGCTTGTAACGTTAATAATGTTAGAATCATGCTACTCAAGCTAGAAACATGTTAGCAACATGCTAATAACATATTAATCATGCTAAAAACATGCTAGTAACTTACTAATCATGTTAAAAACATGCTAACAACATGCTAGTAATGTGCTAATTATGCAAGAAACATGTTAGCAGCATGCTAGTAACATGATGATCATGTTAAAACATGCTAACAACATGCTTGTAACATGTTAATCATGCTAGAATCATGCTGCAATCATGCTATAGCTAAACATGCTAGTACTGCTAATGTTAGAACATGGTAACATGCTAATCATGCTAAAACATGCTAGTAACTTGCTAATAATGTTAGAAACATGCTATCAACATGCTAGTATCATGCTAATCATGCTAAAACATGCTAACAACATGCTTGTAACGTTAATAATGTTAGAATCATGCTACTCAAGCTAGAAACATGTTATCAACATGCTAATAACATATTAATCATGCTAAAAACATGCTAGTAACTTACTAATCATGTTAAAAACATGCTAACAACATGCTAGTAATGTGCTAATTATGCAAGAAACATGTTAGCAGCATGCTAGTAACATGATGATCATGTTAAAACATGCTAACAACATGCTTGTAACATGTTAATCATGCTAGAATCATGCTAATCATGTTAGTAACATGCTGGTAACATGCTAATCATGCTAAAACATGCTAGTAACTTGCTAATAATGTTAGAAACATGCTATCAACATGCTAGTAACATGCTAATCATGCTATCAACATGTTAGTAACTTGCTAATTATGCTAGAGACATGTTAGCAACATGCTAGTAACATGATAATCATGCTAAAGCATGCTAGTAACATGTTAATCATGCTAGAAACATGTTAGCAACATGCTATTAACATGTTAATCATGCTAAAAACATGCTAGTAACTTAGTAAGCATGTTAAAAACATGTTAACAACATGCTAGTAATGTGCTAATCATGCTAGAAACATGTTAGCAAAATGCTATTCTTTTTAGTAACATGCTAATCATGGTGGAAACATGCTAACAACATTCTAGAAACATGGTAATCTTGCTAGCAACATGTTAGTCATTTGTTAGTCATGTTAGAAACATGCTAGCAACATGCTAGTAACATGTTACTCATGCTAGTAACTTGCTAATCATGTTAGAAACATGTTAACAACATGCTAGTAACATGTTAATCACGGTGGAAACATGCTAACAACATGCTGGTGACATGCTAATCATGCTAGAAACACAGTAACTTGCTAATCATGTTTGCAACATGCTAAATCATGCTAACGGCATACTAATTCTTGTTAAATCATGCTAATTCACATTAAATCATCACATTAAACCATCCTAAATCATGGTAGCAACATGCTGATTCATGCTAGAAACATGCATGTGTTCCCACTCTGTCCCAAACTTCAGTTTCTGCATTTAAATTCAAACGTTAAGCTTTCCAAAGTTATTTCAATCTTTCAGACAAGGCTTTCTCAAGCCAACTTCAAAGTTTGTCTACAAACTTCATTCATCTGTTCTCTGAACATTCAAAACGGACAGTTTTGCACTGGTTTAAAACAATAAGGGAATATTCTATTTCATCATTTTGCGTATACTACAGGAATGTTGCTTTTGAATGTTCTCTGAATGTTCTGAGATGGATAAACGTTAAGAAAGTTAGCGTTAGAAAAATGTTAGACAAACATCCAACTGAAATGTTTCAGAAAATAAATACCATTTTTGTGTTAATGCTTTGTGAATGTTGTTACAGACCAAATATAACGTTACTGGAAGAATGTTTGTTAAAAAAAAAGAGAAAACCTTGCCAGAACAATTTTTTAAAAGTTATAGAAATGTTACAATAAAACATTCTTAAATGTTTATGGAACATTCATATAAGTTTATGAATATTTGATAAACAGTCTCATGATGTTGAGAGAAAATGTTTTTAGAACAACATTCTCAAAATGTCCTCATAATGTTATTTATAGTTAATTAGAATTTTCGTAACCTTTAATCATGACAAGTAAACTGAACACTTTGATATTCTTTGAATATTTAAAAAAAAAAAAATGTTGGTGTTGGTTAGTAGAATGTTGTAAGAAACGTTTTTTGTAACAAAAAAAACTGGACATGTTAACACACAGAAGGGACATTTTTTTTCATTCCAATGTGCAAATTTTCTGTTGTTCTTCTATGCAAACATGCACTGGACAGACGTGCATGACCATTGTGTTTCGCGTCGTTTGCAGCATCTTGCACATGATGCCATGAATTTCAAAAGAATTGTAACTTTTACATGTAGCGCCTTTCATCCTAAAATCCTAATCACAACAAGAATGCTAGACGTTTGCAAATGTGTAAAAGCAGCAAAACAAGCATAAAAATTGGCAGATGACAGATGGTTTGATGCTGGTTAAGTCCTAACAGGTTGGATTGTTTACGCTTTTTCTTTTAAATCTCTGAGGGGTTGGATTCTTTGCTGCATTATAATATACTTTTCAAACTCGCAGTCGTCTTGAACTTTCCTAGATTTTGTGCATTAACCTTTTGAATGATTCATTTATTTGCTCTCTCTCTCTGTGTTTCTGTGTGTGTGTATTTGCGTATGCAGTAACTCACTGCCAACAATGCAAGGATATTTGCATGTTACGAGAAGGAAGTAATTTGTTCAATACCGCATTGTGCATTTGCTGTCGAACTACGAAGGGTTGTTTTCCGCTGAGGATATCAGGACATGTCGAGGCAGAAAACTTGTAGAGACTTTATCTATTTCATCATGGATGTGCGAAAGCATGGCACGGGGACTCGTTTGCCCTCAAGATATTTACACTGCTTGTTCTATAGGGAGAACAAAATCAATAAAATAAAGTGAAATAACAAAACTTAAATGAAAACACACCCTTGAGCCATTCAAAATGAAGGTGAGTTTTAGAGAAATGTGTCAATCCATCACTTGCTCACAAAAGGATCCTCTGTAGTGAATGGGTGCTGTCAGAATGATAGTCCAAACAGCTGATGAAAACATCACAATAATCCATAATGACGCTTCCCCCAGTAAGAAAAGTCCATCTTCTGTTGTCTGTCACATCAAAATCCATCCACATATTTGTTTAGAGCTGTGTTGATCTGTGCAGATTTCTCTCCTGATTCAGACCAGACCATATTTACACAGCATTATTAGCATTATAAGGGATTATAGACTTTTGTCTTCTTAAGATGTTAACCGATGGATTGGAGTGGTGTGGATTACTTGTGGATTACTCTGATGTTTTTATCAGCTTTTTGGACTCTCATTCTGACGGCACCCATTCACTGCAGAGGATCCGTTGGTGAGCAAGTGATGCAATGACACTTTTTACAAATCTGTTCCCATGAAGAAACAAACGTGTGTCTGAATATGAAAATGAAATTCTCAACCATCAAACCCACATGTGACGCACATGGCTCGATGCGGGTGTTCAGGTGAAGCTCTGGTGGAGTAACTGACGTTGTGACTTTCGTGTCCTTCTTGGCAGCACATAAAAAACATATTGCAAGTTATACGCTTAGTAGTCATTATGCTTGTTTAGTCTGTGCATTAAACTTCTTCTCGCCCTTGATCCTCTTACATAAATAAAGCTAAAGTAGTATATAAATAATGATCCTGCAGGTGTCCTGCTCCTTCTGCTCCAGCTGCAGTTTGGCCAGACCAGACCCATCGACTTCATCTGTGACCCCGACGTGAGGAGACGCACGGACGTCACAGAGGCGCTGGAGCCGCCCATGGTACACGCACGCACGCTTGAACACGTGACATATGCGGCGGTCAAAGCATGTACAGATACACAGTAAAACCCTGCTATTACAGACGCACTGCTTAGACCAGCTGCCGTCGGCCGTCCTGCAGCCGTGTGTCAGGATAAATCTGGCAGCGTGGAAACAGACGTCAGTGAGTACAGCTCCTTTATTTACAAATTAAAAACTCAAACCATTAGAAAAACATTGTCATTAACTGAAATTAAGTCAAATATACAACATTATTTTATTGTATTTTATTTCAGCCAAGGCAACATTTCTCATTTTTATTTAAATTAACTTAATGCTAGACTAAAACTAGAACCATAAAACATTGATTAACTGAAATAAAGTAAGTAAAAAAAAACAAAACAACAACAACTGAACTGCAGTCCTCAAACTATTTCACATATAATGAATTAAGCTACAAACTCCATCATAATGTTTCCATCTAACATGCAGCTTGTCATATTAATGTTTCACTAGTTAGCAGTAAACCCGTTACCTCACCTTAATATCAGTGGTGGACGAAGTACACAAATCAATTACTTGAGTAAAAAAACAGAATATTGCTCCTTTTTCAATTTTACTTGAGTGAAAGTACAAAAGTACCTGTTTTTTTTTTTTATGTACTTAAGTAAAAAAGTACTGATAGATTTATTTTGCAATTTTATATAGGCCACTTATTTAAATTTTATATTGGCACATTTTTTTATAATCCTGCTGCTTAAAATACCTGGGATTTTCCCAAAATAACCACTATATGGAGTAAAAATCTATATTTTTTGTTGATATGGACTATGTTGATGAGAGTGCGGTAGTAATGTTCACTGTGAAGCTTACACTGTGAAGATTTGATTTGATCTGATCTAATTTTCACCAGTAAGAAAAAAGTGTTTTAAAGTTTGTTGTTCTGCATAACGTCACAGTTATGTATGATATGAGAATAAGGCCTGAAGTTAGCAAGAACATTTTAAAGAAAATAAAATTATTTGTACTTGATGACTTTTTTTCTCTCTTAAACCTTGTCTGTGATGTAAAAACACCCCTAGCCCCAAATGCCCCCGGACGGCATCACTTCCCACTTTGATAATTAATGTAGTTCTTTTTCTCTTTTGGATGGTGAATACAAATATTTGGACTATATCTAAAAATTACCTCAACTTAGCACCAGCAAGCTTGTTAGCTAGGCAGTTAGCATCAGCTAACAATATTTACTTATTTTCAGTATGATCGTGAATAAACATTCATATCTGTCTACTCGGCTAGTTGATCCAAATAATATAAATTTGTATACTGTTGATAAACAATGTATAAACAGACGTCACGTAGGGCTAAATGCGTAGCATTTTAATAAAACCGCTAACGTTACAGCAGCGGGCAATATGAACGTGCATAAGTTATTTTATTTAATGTGTGTTATTTTAATTTTTCGTTTCTTGACCTAAAACATAGAGACACTGATATTGATGTGTCTGCATTCAATCATTTCAGTGGGCTTAAACAGATCACCCTTTACAGCAGATTTAATTCACAGACAACGGACAGTTTTGACCTAAATATGATTTTCAGTAACAGCAATTAATCCTATATTTTGACATTAGTAACTTACTTTTCGCAGCATCGGCTCACAAGATCTCCCAGCTGCAATCGGATCATTCCAATTCGTGAATTAATCGTTTGGTGCGATTCGCGAATCGATTTTAACAGGTTCATTAAAAAGAATCCGTTTGTTCATGAATCAGACACCGCTTCTGCGTCTCGGTTCACGTGATATTTTATAAGGAGTAACGATATGTTTTATGAAATTTAGTGAAGTAAAAAGTATGATCTCACGCTTTGAAATGTAGTGAAGTAAAAGTGAAAGTTACTCAAAAATAAAACTACTCCAGTAAAGTACAGATATTTGAAAAATGTACTTAAGTAACTTCGTTACTGTCCACCACTGCTCAATATGTTCGTAGATTTGTGTTGGATGTTATCTTTGGAATGGAATATGGATATTTTATTTGTGAACATACCTTTTTTTCACTTATTTCCGTTAATGTCATAAAACTAGGGAGCTAAGCTAGTAGTACTGATAGTGTCGACATGGCTGAAGACGGAAGAACAGACAAACCGAATCAATTGAGTGAGTCATTTATGCTGGAACCAGTCCGGTTGATTCAAACTTGAACTCGCGACTTCAGACATTCAGTTCAAGCGATTCACTAGGAAACACCAGATCAAAAGACCCGACATCGTTTGTAATGATTTTAAAAAGCACGTAGTAATGGATGAAACAGAGGGTTTTTTGAAACTCCGAATCAGTTAAACCATTGCATCGCAAAATGATTCACTGTTTCGAAGCGCTCCAATCAGATGGCGAATCATTTGATTTAGATCGGAACTTCGCTTTTTTTTTTTTTTTTAATTAAACATACAGATATCCAAAACAGCAAGACACTACAATTACAGACAAAATAAAATTATTAAGAAAAACATACCAAAAAAACAAAAAAAAAAAACAAAACAAGAATATACAGACTTGTTGCCAGGGTAACAAACAAAGAAAAAAACAGGGTAATAAAATGACATCTTAAGATGACACAAAGGATGAATACAGAGATACAGTTTTCATAGCTTTCAAATTAACAGAACTTTGGATAGTTTCCACATACTTATCCAAGTCCACTTTAAGCAAAGAAAAAAGAGGTTTAGAGCCAGTAAACTTTTGTTTATGAATGTGAAATTTAGCTAACAGAAAACACAAATTATGTAATATTTCCCTGTATTTTCCTTAGAATAGTCAAGTAATCCAAACAAAGCATGTTTAAAACAAAATGAGAAGTCACTAACAAGATAAGATTGGATAAACATCAAAAAATCCGACCAAAATGTCTCTGTGTGGGTGCATTGCCAAAACAAATGAATGAAGTCTTCTTCAGAAGAATGACAAAAACTGCAGTTCACTGTCAGGCTTATATTTCCTAAGAAAGACTTTAGTCGGGTAACATTTGTGAATCAGTTTAAATGTCAGTTCTTTTACTTTATTGGTAAGCAGATACTTATGAGGCAAGGTCCATACTTTCTCCCAAGGTATATTCTCCACAGTATTATTCCAATGTGGTATTACGTAGGGAATTGTTGTTATCTCAGCCTGGAAGAGAGCTCTGATTTTATAGTTATTTTTCTGACGATCTGCAGAAAAGCAGGCGCCTCCAATCATTGTGTCAGTTAAATTCAGAGAGTAAGAACACGGCCATGGAAATGTAGTACCTTGCAACAGAAAAAACACGCCAGAGGGAATGGCATTGAAAACATGTGCTTCACTTTTTTTTTTGCCCTTTTGTTTTATTAGTTTATTTTATTATCTTTTTTTATTTGAAAGACATTTATTTTATTATTTTATTTTATTTCATTTCAGCTAGTTGCCAAAGCATCATTTATCTATTTTTTTTTAGTGTATCTTAACATGAAAAATAACTAATAGATATATATATATATATATAAATAACAAATAAAAAAAAAAAATGACAAAAACACAATAGAATGAGTCAAACTTTAACTAAATTTGAGCTAAAAACAGATAATATAAATATATAAATTCAAAATAAAAAACTAGGAGTATGTCAGTTATACTAAAATAATATACCTATAATGATTTGAAAACTAAAACTAAAGCCTGACATCAGAACAATGTTCAAGTGCTACAGCTTGGCAAGAATGCCTCTATTCTGGATTTTAACAGCAATAACTGTGTTTCGTGTGAAGTTACTCATTCGAGACACACACCCATCAGTTCCAGCAGAAGCAGGCGTTTGTACGCGACTCTCTGGACGTTCTTCTTCGATCTCTGGGGAACGTGATTGAAAGTTCGTCCGCTTCCTGTCAGGTGGTCGTACTGAAGACGCTGGAGCACAGTGTGAAAAACCACCTGCTCATAGTGAACCGTCTGGAGCGACAGGTGAGCGCTAGACTGATCAGACAAAACATTTTGATCAATTCTAAAAATGCAAAATGTTCTCAAAACACAAGTGGTGCATCTTCATTTAGATTGCTAGATGAATGCATGCACAACTATAGGAATGCAGAAAGGTTTTAACAGTAACTTTAGAATGTTATTACAACAATAAAAGGACATTTTGAGAATGTTGTTCTAAGAATGTTTTCTCAACATTATGAGAACATATTCTCATATTCATGTGGGTGTATACAGGGTGTATGACTTGTTCCATAAGGGTGTTTTCATGTCTTCTGTTGAGAAAGCATAAAATCACCAAAAGGTCTTAACCTCAATAGATCTGAGAATTTTTTTCTCAAGAATGCAGAAGTTAAACATTTCATAGCTAGATTTAACTCTATGATAACAAGTCATAAAGCACATGATTGGATTTTATTGCAAAGGCCATGAAGTAAGAATGTACTCAGTTACTCTTTATTATGGATGACGTAAAAGTTTATATATTTATTACTTATCTTTTTTGTTATCACTGTCTATTATTACTGCTATACACACATTACCAGTCAAAAGTTTTTTGAACAGTAAGATTTTAATTCTCCTGCTCACCAAGCCTGCATTTATTTGATCTAAAGTACAGCAAAAAGAGTAAAATTTTGAAATATTTTTACCATTTAAAATGTCTGGTTTCTATTTGAATAAATTTAAAAATGTAATTTATTCCTGTGATTTCAAAGCTGAATTTTCATCATCATTACTCCAGTCTTCAGTGTCACATGATCCTTCAGAAGTTATTCTAATATGCTGATTTGCTGCTCAAAAGAAAATAAAAAATAAAAAATAAATAAATATATATATATATATATATATATATATATATATATATATATATATATATATATATATATATATATATATATATATATATATTATTATGTTGAAAACAGCTGAGTAGAATTTTTTCAGGTTTCTTTGATGAATAGAAAGTTCAGAAGAACAGCATTTATCTGAAATCTTTTGTAACATTATAAATGTTGTTATCATCACTTTTGATCAGTTTAAAGCATCCTTGCTAAATAAAAGTATTAATTAGTATTAATTTCTATTATTTCCTTCTCAAAAAAAAAGAAAAAAAAATATATACTACAATTGCTTTTGAATGGTATAGTGTATAATGTTACAAAATCATTTTATTTCAGATAAATGCTGATCTTTACATCTTTCTATTCATCAAAGAATTCTGAAAATTCTTTGATGAATAGAAATGTACTCAACTGTTTTAAATATTGATAATAATAATAAAAAATCTTTCTTGAACAGCAAATCAGCATATCAGAATGAATGAAGGATCATGTTGACTGGAGTAATGATGCTGAAAATTCAAAGCTTTGATCACAACAATCAATTACATTTTAAAATATATTCAATTAGAAAGCAGTTTTTTTAATAGTAAAAATATTTTTCAATATTACTGCTTTTGCTGTATTTTATATTTGCTGTATCAGATTTATTTATTTATTTAAAATTGTAACATTGCTAAATGTTTGCAAGTTTGCAGAACATTGGACACATTCAAAGAACATTCTGAAATACCTTTTTTATGACTTAATGGGAACGTCTACAAAAACTTCTTGGAACCTATTTTTATTAGCTGGGATAAAGCAGTAAAAGTCACTGGAAAGTCACCATAGAACATGTTTGTGAGTCACAGTAACGTTTCTCTCTCTGTCTCCACACACAGATTTCCACACTGACTCCAGAACGAAACTGCAAGGCTCATAAAACGACCAGTTTGACTCAGACGGTGCGTTTCTACAGAAAGCTTCTGCGTGGTCCCGTGGAGCTCCTGATGGAGGATCTCACACACATGTGCACAACACACACATGAACTTCTGACACACGGAAACTACAGATGGTCAAAGGATCCATCCTAATGTGCTGTTTTTGTCTCTGAACGTGTGCTTAAAGTGAACTTAAAGCCGATTAAGGTAATTCAAGAAGTGGAAAAAAATTATTTGATAAAAAAAACACTAGAACAGGAAAGGATTTACTCATGAAATGGAAAACCAGGAGCCTTTTTTCCCCCAAGTTTTAAAAAAATTTTTTTTTTTAAAATAAATTCTAATACATTGATAAGGAGATTCTTAAGTGCAATTCTTTAAAACATTTTAGATATTTTCTTACGTTCTAAAATATGTTCTAAAATCTTTTGTCTAATGTCCAGTTTTTCTTTTAAAAAAATGTGTTTTTTTCTTGGTTATGTGAATGTTATTGAAAACATTCCATGGAACATTCCATTTGATCATTTTGCAAACGTAACAATGTAACATTTGAATGTTCAGGCTGTAACATTCAAAAAAATTTAAATGGAAGTCCAGCTAAAATGTTTCAAAAAAGATGTTTCAAAGTATAAATAATGTTTTTGTGCTAATGTTCTGAGAACATTATGAAAAACCAGATAACTTTGATAACTACAGATAACTACATTCTATTTATGTTACTTGAAAAACATTTGTTCATAACTTTGCCAGAACATTCTGAGAACATTTCCTGTTAGCTAGATCTTTTTTATTAATTAAAAAAAAAAAAAAAAAAAAAAAAAAGGCAAGGATTCATGTTTGTATAAAAAGTAATGAGGCCACCTTGTGCAACGCAACAAATATAAAATTTTACACTTGTAAATCTTAATGTATTTGTCAATCTCAGCATAAAATATGTTCATTTAAAGAAATTGATGGTCGGCGGTGCCTATAGCCTTGTGGGCAGCCCTCCGACGTACAACCCGGTTTCGCTACGGGCGTCACGAGTTCGAATCCCGGCTCGAGGACCCTTCCCGATCCCGCCCCTTCTATGATCTTTCCTTTTACAATAAAGGCCAAAAACAAACAAACAAAAAAGAAACTGATGGTCAAAAGTGGATTTACTTGAGAGATTCTAAAAGTAAAGTCCTCTAATAGTCACATGTTTTGTATGTACTGTTATGTTGTAATATCCTAATACTTTAATTAAACATAATAGATAAGTTAATATAAATTGGAGGTTATCATGACATTTAGTAAAACACTTTACAAGAATTTCATTTCTCAAATTTTGTCTTTTGGGAAAATAACTTTAATAAGGAGAGTTTTTTTTTTAGGAATATGAATAATATTGTGTGAATAGTTGTGTTCTTGTGTGTAGTTTTTTTTTTTTTTTTTTAAAGAGGGAAGTGCATATTGTGAAATAATAAACCTTTTATTTTTACTCTTCGCTGTGATTTTGTGATGCAATATCTATACAGAAGTGAATTATAGTTGAGGCCGCAGGCGATTGGCTGCATTCATTCTCTGTCACATGACTGGAAGCGGCTGTAAACACAGGCTGTCATGTGATCGCAGCCGGATAGGAAGCTTCAATCACGGCAACCATGTCGGAGCGGACGCCGCTCCTGCATTACCGGCTCTCCGCCAGCGTCAACGAGTCCGGCGACCACCGGGAGACTCGGACCGGGAAAGATGAGGACGAGCACCGGAGCCCCGCGACGGTCCGACAGAGATCCGCCGCTAAACAGCCGCCCAAACTCAATACGTTCTTCGGCGTGGTGGTTCCAACACTGCTGTCAATGTTCAGTGTGGTGGTGTTCCTGCGGGTCGGTGCGTCAATCCCTCACACTCACATCAACACTTGATTTAGTGCATCTATCTATCTATCTATCTATCTATCTATCTATCTATCTATCTATCTATCTGTCTGTCTGTCTATTTGTCTATCTATCTACATTCTTTATGCATCAGCATAATAGGAACATTCACAGAATGTTGTGGCAAGGTTCTCTCAGAGTTACTAATAAACATTCTATAAACATTCTTTAAGTATTATTAGCTGGTCTTTAATAACGTTCTCGAAACTTCATAATTTATACATTGTTCTTTTTTTTTTTCTCCCTGGAAACGTTTTAGTTAATGTTCGTGTAACATTTTTTAAATGTTGCTACTTGTTTCAGAATATTCAGAGAACATTCAAAAGTACCATTCCAATAATGTTTGCAAAATAATACAGTGATTGCAAGATGATACAATTTAAGTTCTGTTCTAAGTTCTGGCAAGGTTCTCTTAAAGTTACAAACATGCTTCCAGTAATATTATCTGGTGTTTAATAATGTACTCGAAACATTTGCACAAAAACATTATTTATTCATTGTTCATGAAGTGTTTTTGAAACGTTGAAACATATCGTAAGCCTGAAATGTTTTACTTTGATGTTCATGTAACATTTTTTAAATGTTACTGCTTGTTTCAGAACGTTCTCATAATGTTTGCAAAATGATACAATGTAATGTTTCCTCAACATTCAGATAACCAGGAAAAATGTTTTTTGAACGTTCAGAGGACATTCGCAACAATGTTGTCATACCTTAATAGGAATGTTAGTGAAAAGTTATGAAGTTATTAGGACAAAAACATTGTTTATACATTGTTCATGGAGACACCTCTACCCCCCCCAGGAAACATTTTACTTTGATGTTCATGTAACATTTTTTAAATGTTGCTACTTGTTTCAGAATGTTCAAAGAACATTCAAAAGTAACATTCCCATAATGTTTGTAAAATGATACAATGTAATGTTTCCTCAACATTTAGATAACCAAGAAGAAATGTTTTTGAAACGTTAAAAAAAATGTTAGTGAAAAATTAAGTTATTAGCACAAAAACATTATTTACACACTGTTCAGTTTTTTCTGGAAAGCATTTTAGTTAGATGTTCATGTAACATTTTTTAAATGTTGCTACTTGTTTCAGAATGTTCAAAGAACATTCAAAAGTAACATTCCCATAATGTTTGCAAAATGATACAATGTAATGTTCCCTCAACATTCAGATAACCAAGAATTTTTTTTTAAACATAAAAAAACAAGATATTTTGAACGTTCAGAAAACATTCAGAAACAGTGTTCTCATACCTTAATAATAATGTTAGTGAAAAGTTATTAAATTATTAAATAGTTAGATGTTCATGTAACGTTTGTCCCATAAACTTTGCAAACATTCCTCAGCATTCAGATAACCAAGAAAAAATAGTTTTTAAAACATAAAAAACCCAGGATATTTTGAGCATTCAGAGAACATTCTAAAATAATGTTGTCATACCTTCATAGAAATGTTAGTGAAAATTTATTAGCACAAAAACATTATTTATACTTTGTTCATGGAGGGTTTTTTCCCCCCTGGAAACGTTTTAGTTAGATGTTCATGTAACATTTCATGTTGCTACTTGTTTCAGAACATTCAAAAGTAACATTCCAATAGTGTTAGAACGTTATGAACGTTGTTCTTCCAGTAACGTTAATAGAACGTTTGTTCAGAGTTATTAAATCTTTTTTAATAATGTTCTCAAAACATTGGCACAAAAACATTCTTTATGCACTAACATAATAGGAATGTACTAAGAATGTTCTGGCAAGGTTCTCTTAAAGCTACAAAGAACTATTCTTCCAGTAATATTATCTGGTCTTTAATAACATTCTCTAAACATTTGCACAAAAACATTATTTATACATTGTTCATGGATTTATTTATTTATTTTTTAAATGTTTGTTAGATGTTCATTTTTAAATGTTGCTACTTGTTTCAAAAGTAACATTGTAAAATGATACAATGTAATGTTCCTTCAACATTCAGATAGCCTAACCAAAAAAAATGTTTTTAAAACAAAAAGCAAGATATTTTGAACTTCCATACCTTCCATACCTCAATAAGAAGTTATTTGCACAAAAACATTATTTCTACATTCTCCATAGAGTTTTTTTTTTTTTCAGTTAGATGTTCATGTAGCATTTTTTAAATGTTGCTACTTTTTTCAGAATGTTCTGAGAACATTCAAATGTAACATTCCAATATGTTTGCAAAATGACACAATGTAATGTTCCCTCAACATTCAAATAACCAAGAAAAAATAAAAGTTTTTAAAACATAAAAAAAGGAAATTTTAAGAAATTAATACTTTTATTCACCAAGGATGTATTAAGTTAATAATTGAAAGTTTATTAAAAGTTAATAATAAATAATTTACATTGTTATAAAATATTTCTATTTTGAATAAATACTGTACTTTTTAAACTTGTTATTCATGAAAGAATCCTGAAAAAAAAAAATGACAGGTTCCAAAAAATATTTGGCAGCACAACTGTTGATATTATCCAACATTGATCATTCATTGATCAATAAATCCGCATATTAGAATGATTTCTGAAGGATCATGTGACACTTAAGACTGGAGTAACAGCTGATAAAAATTCAGCTTTTCATCACAGGAATAAATTCTATTTTAAAGTATGTTAAAATAAAAAACATTATTTTATATTGTAAAAACATTTTGCAATATTACTGTTTTTTTCTATATTTTTAATCAAATAAATGCAGCCTTGATGAGCATAAGAGACTACTTTAAAGACTATTACAAGTCTTACTGACCCCAAACTTTTGAACGGTAGTGTACATTGTTCATGGAATGTTTTGTTAGGTATTTATCTTACGTTTTTTAATTGTTGCATTCAAAGAACAAGTATGTATATATATATATATATATATATATATGACTGAACTTGAGAGAAATGCCACAAGCATGTGGTTTTGTGTTGTGTGAAATCAGTGTAAACTGGCTTTACTTGATGCTGGCACAAGCTGGGCACAGATTCTTTAATTTTCTGCATTCTTCTAGTGTGATCAGAAACTTGTGTGAAATAAAAACATCAAACTGTCTCTACACAACATTTATCACTGATTAGTCTTTCAAAGCCAGATCAGACTGTACAGACACATAGAGTCTGATCCACACTGGCGGTTGTTGGTTAATGTGGTCAAGAATCGTCTACTAAAATGGGAAGAGCGTCTGACTGGCGTTTACAGTAAATTTGTTACAGTTTGTATTGTTCCTGTGTGCCATGGAAAAAAAATTCTGTTCTTTTAAAGCAGCCCGAAACTAAACTACACAAACAAGTATACTCATCTATAAGATGCTTTGAATAAAAGCAACTGCCAAATGATAAAATGTAAATGTTTATTGAATCCTTTTGTGAAACCAGCCAGATTAGATCTTTCTAGGTCAGGAAGGTGTTTTCCACTTTTGTGTGGAGTGTTATTTTAGTGTTATTTATATACTATTATAGTATCTATTATTATTTTTATTTGGTTTTATTTTAATATTTTCTGTTTTAATCCTAGTTTAAATCTGAGGGATCGTTTAATGTCATTTTTAGCTACTTCTGTATATCTTGTGTGTTTTTTTTTTTTAAATGTAGTTTTGGTTTCAGTTTTAGTTATCAGTAACAGCTCTGGCGTTTTGTCTGAGACTGATAAACATCTGACCGTGATATAATCGGCGTGAGTTTATATATGATAGGAGATTCAGCACAAGATTCATGTCTCTGAGTATCTCTAGTCTGATTTATGAATGTTTAAACAGTGTATAGTACATATTAACAGGCCGTGATCTGTTTGTGATTCGGGGTGGTTTGGCATTAGCGCGGTGGTTTTTCCGGTTATCCCGCTCATATGACGCACGCACACCCAGATCAGCTCTGAAATGCTTCTTTCTTCACATCCGCTGTTTTGTTTAGGTTTAATTTTTGCTTTTGTCTGTGTTTTAAGCGCTCTGGCTCACAGAGAAGCCGCTGCGGTAAGAGATGATGATGGTGTATTGGTTTGCCGTATGCATCATACCGTATGTGACGGGCGTCCAGCATGCATGTGGAAAAACACACGCATTGCATGTGACCAAAGTCAACATGAAAGCAAAACTAATTCTGTGTGTGTGTGTTTTAATACATGTTTCTATTCTTTTTGGGAAGAAGATGCATAAGATGCATTCCATAGAAAGAAAATGTTGTCCTAAAAACAATTGATATTTGTCAAAATTGTGTGGTATAGATGGTTATTTCTGCCACAGAATAAAAAAATAAAAAAGTTAAATATTTATCTTTGATTTAAATTTTAAATATTTTAACAATTTTGAACATTTAAATATTTGATTCGCTCACAATTTTGACTTTTTTCTCACAGATTAAATATTTTTAATATCAATTAAGGATATAAATATTAAAGATAAGACAGAATTGTAAGATAAAAAGTCACAATAACCTTTTTTATTTTTTTATTTTTTGCTCCAAAAAAATTTATATGAATTGATGTGAAATCTCAATACTGAAGATAATATCAGAATTGTAAGATAAAAAGCATTTACCTTTGCAATTTTTTCTTTTGTGGTGGAAATAAGCGTCCATAGTGTGAAAACCTGAAATACACCGAAAAACATTTGGTGTAGGGTTTATTTTGAAACAAATTATTCAAAATAAACTGATTTGCTAGTCAATTTCGCAAATAATTAAAGAAATGACAAGTATTGCATTAAGTTCAACAAGAAATTTTGATTAGTATTTTATAAAACATACTCCAAAAATCATTATTTTATTATAAAGATATGTATTTTATTACTATTTAGGAAAAAGTAAAAAAAATTAATAAATAATTTAGGGCTGTCAAACGATTAATCGCATACAAAATAAAAGTTTGAGTTTGCCTAATAAATGTGTGTTTACTGTGTAATTATTATGTGTATATAAATATACACGCACAAATTAATGTATATGTTCAAGAAAAATGTTATTTATGTACAAAATATTTTTATTTATATATAATATAAATTACATAAAAATAATAATAAATACATATACTTAAATATTTCTTAAATATATACATTCATTTGTGTGTATTTATATATACGTAATAATTACACACAGTACACACACATATATTAGGCAAACTCAAACTTTTATTTTGTATGCGATTAATCGCGATTAATCGTTTGACAGCCCTAAATTACTTTTTTTTATTTTATTTTATTTTTTTTTCTAAATAGTAATAAAATACATATCTTTATAAGATTTTAGGGTATGTTTCACAAAATACTATTGTTTTAATTAATATTAATTATTTAAAGATTAAAGCTTTTGTAAAATAAATAAATAAATAAATAACCCGTCCCACTCTGTGTTTTTGTTTAAAGTTGTTTAATATCTTCTTGCATTCTAAAGTACATGAA
Source organism: Cirrhinus mrigala (assembly GCA_036247105.1). NCBI lineage: Eukaryota > Metazoa > Chordata > Actinopteri > Cypriniformes > Cyprinidae > Cirrhinus > Cirrhinus mrigala. The sequence continues at coordinate 35,111,489 of CM070021.1, forward strand.
ATTTTGGTAGAAAATGATTTCAAATGTTATTTCATGTTGACTTTAAAACTGGAGTCACACAAACACCTTCTCTTCATCCTGTGTGTGTGTGTGTGTGTGTATTTGCATATTTGTATGTGAAGTATCATAATACACGCATAGTGTGGAAATACAAAATCAGGTTTAACAAGTCAGAGAGCATAAAGACGTTTCCGTAACACTTAAAACTTGCATTATAAATATGTTCATAATGTGCATTGTAATGCATTATATCTTTTCATGAATACATAAGTATATTAAGTATCCTACAATGCATTATAAGGCGCATTACATGACATAATTCATGCATTAAAACTACTTTTATAATGCATTATATATAAAGGCTCTACGTAAAGTGTTACTGAAGTTTGCATGAGCACATGCATGCAAACATGTGTGGATTTGCTGATGTGTGTGATGATGCTTACACTTGAAATGCATTTAAGTGTTATTTTGAAAGACATTTTGTCATTAGATGAGTGACTGAGGTCCATTGAGCGCAGAACATCTGATCTGTGAATGAGCGACACGAGAGCATCGGTTTATGTTTAACTTGCAGCTGCTTTGCAACCTGTCAATTTTTGCAAATTAAGCAAAAATTGACAGCATAATTGTAATACGAATGTCATACGCATATGCCACAATGCCTGATGTGTGAGTGTCAAAACTTTGTTGCCATGTTTGTAACTCTAAATGAGCAAAAATACTTTATTCTAAAAAAAAAAAAACATCCTGGGTTGAAGGAATACTTCAGCCAAAAAATTAAAATGTGCTCATCCTCAGGTCATCCAAGATGTGGATGAGTTTGTTTCTTCATCACATTTGTAGAAATGTGGCATTGCATCACTGTCTCACCACTGGATCCTCTGCAGTGAATGGGTGCCGTCAAAATAATAATAATTTTAGTTTAGTTTTAGTATAATCAAATTTTATTACTACAATATATTTCAGCTAATTGCAATTAAATAAATGAATAAAAATATTTTTTTGTAGCATCAATGGCTATTAATTACAATTAAATAAAATAATAAAAATATTTATTTATTTTAGTTTGTTGTTTATTTTGGTTTGATTTTTTTCAGCATCAATGACTATTAATTGCAATTAAATAAATGAATAAAAATATTTTTGTAGCATCAATGGCTATTAATTACAGTTGCATAAAAGAAAAAAAATATTTATTTATTTTAGTTTGTTGTTTTTTTTTTTCAGCATCAATGGCTATTAATTGCAATTAAATAAATGAATAAAAATATTTTTTGTAGCATCAATGGCTATTAATTACCATCAAATAAAATAATAAAAATATTTATTTATTTTAGTTTGTTGTTTATTTTATTTTATTTTTTTTTTCAGCATCAACGACTATTAATTGCAATTAAGTAAATGAATAAAAATATTTTTTGTAGCATAAATGGCTATTAATTACAATTAATTAAAAGAATAAAAATATTTATTTATTTTAGTTTGTTGTTTATTTTATTTATTTTTTATTTTTTTCAGCATCAATAGTTATTAATTGCAATTAAGTAAAAGAATTAAAATATTTATTTATTTATTTATTTATTTATTTATTTATTTTTGGTTTTTTTTTTTTTTTTTACCATAAACTATTAATTACAATTAATTAAATTAATTTTTTTTTTTATTTTTTTATTTTTTTTTTTTGCAGCATCAATGGCTATTGATTGAAATTAAATGAAAGAACAAAAATATTTATTCATTTTAGTTTATTTATTTTTGGTTTGTTTTTTCAGCATCAATGGCTCTGTATTACAATTAAATAAATTAATTATTATTATTTTTTAGTTTATTTTTAGTTTAAAATTAATAAGCATTGATGCTGGGAAAATTTCATTTTATTATGTATTTATTTAAAAAGTAGTCTGGTCTGAATTAGGAGAGAAATCTGCACAGATCAAGGACTCTCATTCTGACGGCACCCATTCACTCCAGTGGAACCATTGGTGAGACGGTGATGCAATGACACATTTCTCCAAATCTGATGCGGGAAGCAACTCATCCTAATCATGGATGACCTGAAAATGAGTGCATTTGGCCAAACTATTGCTTTATCATGTTTATGATATATGTTTTGTGTTGCAGGTTTTGTTGTGGGTCAGTGTGGTCTGTATCAGACTATAGCGATGCTGCTGGTGGCGTATTTCATCATCAGTATGACGGTTCTGTCGGTGTGTGCGATCTCCACTAACGGAGCGCTGGACGCCGGAGGAGCGTATTGTATCCTGAAATCACGCGAACGCAAACATAAACGCATGCGTCACTCTTCCTGTTGTTTATTTCCTTAGCCGTGTTGTTTTCAGACATGATCAGTCGTGCTCTCGGCCCAGAGTTCGGCGGAAGCATCGGCATCATGTTCTTCCTGGCGAACGTGTGCGGCAGCGCCCTCTACGTGCTGGGACTGGTGGAGGCGGTTCTCACAACATTTGGGATTCCTGAAGGTAGCGTGTGCATGATTGTTTGCATGAATTGCATAGGTGTGCATGATCCCACTGACATATGGAAGGGTAATTAGCACAGTATGAGTTCAATTAGTCTGACAAAACAACATTATTCAAGGAATCCACTCTGCGTAAGTGGTTTTCTCTCATCTTTGGATGGCAGTGTTTTATTTTGCACGGTGCTAGCAATGCCAAGGTCATGGATTCGAGTCCCAGGGAATGCATGAACTGATGAACTTCGAATGCAATGTAAATCTCATTGGGTAAAAGTGGCTGCCAAACAACAACAAAGCTAAAATTATAAAAAAAAAACCAACAGTTTTCCCCAAATATTGAGTGCACATTTAAACCATAAAGCAGTGTTACAGTATTTAGTATTATTTATATACTGCTAAAATATTTACTAATATTTTGAACTGGCTCTTATTTTTATATTTTCAGTTTTCATTTTAATTTTAGTTTAAGATTTAGTAATTTTGCTATGTGCTTTTGTTTTTATTGCTTTTTAAAATATCTTTGTAGCTTTAATTATTTTAGCACTAATTTATTTATTTATGGTTTGGGGTTTTTCAGCATCAATGGCTATTTATTGCAATTTAATTAATTAATTTATTTATTTTTTTATTTTTTTATTTTTCTTTTTCTTTTTATTATTATTATTATTTTTTCCCAGCATGAGTGGCTATTAATTTTAGTTAAATAAATGAATAAAAATATGTATTTATTCATTATTATTTTTGTGTTTTTATTTATTTATTTTTTTATTTTTTCTAGCATCAATACTATTAATTGCAATTAAATAAGAATAAAAATGTTTATTTATTAATTTCAGGTAATTTATTTATTTATTTATTTTTGGGTTTTTTTTCAGCATCAAGGGCTATTTATTGCAATTACATAATTTAATTAAAAAGTAATATATTTCCTTTTATTTATTTATTTATTTATTTGTATTTTTCCGCCCAGCATCAATGTCTGTTAATTTCAGTTAAATAAAATAATACAAATATGTATTTTATTGTATTTTATTTTATTTTATTTTATTTTATTTTTGTATTTTTTCCAACATAAATGCTGTTAATTGCAATTAAATTAAAGAATAAAAGTGTTTATTTATTCATTTCAGTTTATTTATTTATTTATTTATTTTCAGCATCAAGGGCTATTTTTTGCAATTAAATGAATGAATTTAAAAATAATTTATTTTCTTTTTAATTATGTTTATTTATTTATTTGTAGTTTTTCTCCCCAGCATCAATGTCTATTAATTTCAAATATGTATTTATTTTATTTTATTTTATTTTATTTTATTTTATTTTATTTTATTTTATTTTATTTCATTTTTTCCAGCATCAATGCTGTTAATTGCAATTAAATAAAAGAATAAAAATGTTTATTTATTGATTTCAGTTTATTTATTTATTTATTTTTGGTTTGTATTTTTTTTCCGCATCATCAATAGCTGTTAAATGCAATTAAATAAATCACTTTTTTAATACTATTTTCCAGCATAAGTGGCTTTTAATTGCTGTTAATTAAATAAAAAAAATATGTATTTATTAAAAATTACGAATAAATAAAATGAATGGTTAATTAAAAAATGACGCTATTTCGACAAGATTCATTAGAATGCGTAATTTTATGTTTTGTTTCAGACGGCTCAACGCTGACTGGCTCTAAGGTTGCTGGTCTGCCGATGGGTTACTGGTGGTCTCTGCTGTACGGGACGGTGATTCTGCTGCTGTGTGTGTTTGTGTGTCTGATCGGAGCTCATATCTACGCTAAAGCCACCTTCCTCATCTTCATCATCGTCATTGTGGTTTTGGCGACCATCTTCATCAGTTTCTTCATCGTGCCGTTTCGAACCATCCAGCTGCCCGGCTACAGAAACTCTTCCCTCACCCCGACGAGCGCCAACTTCACCGGCTTCAAGTTAGACACGCTGCTGGGAAATGTGCAAGGTGAAAGACGTTATAATGGGTTTTAATGTGTAACCAGCTATCAGTGTTTGGCATCATGTCTGATTAGAGAACAGAGAAATGTGACGCGCACACTTCTGTAAAAGACCAAAGGCCACTTCCTGAATAAAGAAACAGCTGCATTAACTTGATATTAAATAACCAGCTTCATGATTAACCAAGCTGATTGTGACATGTGTAAAATGCACGTTATCAGTAGCTACAGTAACTAAGAGCAGCTAGTTAATTCCTACGCATGTTTTTTAGTAATGTGACACTAGATCAGCTCTTCTCATATTAGTGTCGCTATTAAAGTAGTGAAACTAAAGACTATTTTTTTTTTTGTTTTGTTTTCAATTTAGTTACACCAAGGTTTCCAACATTGTAAGTTGGTGAAAAGTTGATCATTTAAATAAATCATAAAAATGTAAAATTAAAATAAGTAATTTAAAATAAAAACAAATTGGAATGAAAAAATACATAAATCATTTAAAATTATAAATTAAAATTATAATTTTAATCAAATTAAAATGATATATTATATATATATATATATATAGAAGATGATGATTATAATAATACTTAATATTTTTGTTAATAATTATTAATTTTTTTGTCAACATGTTGTGAGATCATCAGCTAACATTAAGTGACAATGTATATTAGTAACAAGATGCAACGTGTTACGTATACTTACTGTAGTAATAACACTGAATTATGCATAATTACAAATAACTTACCCTAAACCAAGCCCTAAGCTTAACCTTAACCCTAAAGTATATAGTTAATTAATATTATTGTTTAATTAATTTTAATTAAAATATATTTTAATTATTTTTATTTTATAAAATTTGTTAACTTATGATTTTAAACATGTATTAGTAAATATTAACATTAACATATACTAAGATTCATAAGCGCTATAGAAGTGTTGTTCATTTTTAGCTCATTTTTTCTCTTCCATGTCTCTTTTAACTCAAACATTTAAATCTATATGTAGTTATTATAAAATAAACTCTTGCATTTCTCTGCATTTCTCCTCTTCTCTAGCTTGTATGCTAATCTAGTTCTCTAATAAGCCAAGCACTGAATATCATAAATATTTTTTGTTCTTCTCCAAATTGCTTTTGTACCTCTTTTGTAAGTGGTTTTGGAGAAAAGCGTTGCAAAATGCATAAATATAAATGTGAATGTAATCATCATGATTATAACCGCAAATACTGGGTTGCGGAAAGTCTAAGACCGTTAATTATGTGTGTGTGTGTGTTTAGCTGACTACACAGTGGACTACACCACCAAAACCATGATGTCTTTCGCCACTGTTTTTGCGGTGATGTTTAACGGCTGCACTGGAATCATGGCTGGATCCAACATGTCCGGTGGGTGTTGAGTTTACTGGACTGTTTATTGCTTTTTAATGGAGTTTGTAAGCTTTTTTGTAATGTTTGTTAGACTGAATTCTTGTGTGCAGGTTGTTAAGTGTGTTCAGTAGTGAATAAAAACCATCGCTCTGGTTCCCTTGACAAAAACCCAATAGGATTATTCCATTGGCTTTTGGATTATGGCAGAAAATAAGATCAAAGGTTTATGATTCTTACACATTTTGTTCATCATGATAATCTTCACAAATTAACACAACTGGTATGCATTTTAAAGCTTGTATGCAATTAACAGAAGTGAAAAGCTAAAAGTAGGCTATAATTGAACTATACCACCAACATTGCCACCATTGAGCTTCCCAAAACTTTTTCAGTCTTTATTTAAAAACATTTCCCTGAAAGTGATTATGACTTTAAAAACAACTGTTTGCTGTTTCAGACACTTCTTCAATACACTTCTAAGTGTTGCTTTCATTGCACTTTATCTTTTTACGTCTGTAGATTTCGGTTACAGTACATATCTTTAAAAAGTTTTTTCTCCACTTCAGCAGCACTTGCATACACCAAAACTTAGAGTTTTATTCCTCTCTATATTCTGAAAGTTTTTACTGAGGGCTTTGTTCATATATCGTTCACACTGATTTCTACAACATTTTATTCCTAAAAACATGATAAAAAAGCAAAACTTTAAAGGTTGTGAGTTTTTATCTCCACTTCAGCAGGACTTACATACACCAAAACTTAGAGTTTTATTCCACTCTATATTCTGGAGGTTTTTATAGAAGGGTTTGTTCATAAATCATTCACACTTATTTGTAGAACATTTTATTCCTAAAAACATGGTAAAAACGCATTTCTTTAAAGGCGGTGAGTTTGTTTCTCCACTTCAGCAGAACTTACAAACACCAAAACTTAGAGTTTTATTCCTATCTATATTCTGATAGTTTTTACTGATTGGTTTGTTCATATATCAATCACATGATTTTATTATTGCACTTTCTGTTTACATCTTTAGATTTAAATGATAAATCTTTAAAGGCCGTTTTCTCAAGATGAGTTTTTATCTCCACTTCAGCAGCACTTATATACACCAAAACTTAGAGTTTTATTCCTCTCTGTATACTGAAGGTTTTTACTGAGGCGTTTGTTCATAAATCATTCACACTTATTTGTAGAACATTTTATTCCTTAAAACTTGGTGAAAATGCATATCTTCAAAGGCAGTGAGTTTCTCCACTTCAGCAGAACTTACATACATCAAAACTTAGTTTTATTCCTATCAGTGTTCTGAAGACTTTTACTGAGCAGTTTGTTCATATATCATTCACATGGTTTTATTATTGCACTTTATCTGTTTACATCTATAGATTCAGATGATATATCTCTAAAGGTCGTTTTCTCAAAATGAGTTTGTTTCTCCACTTCAGCAGCACTTACATGCACCAAAACTTAGACTTTTATTCCTCTTTATATTCTGAAGGTTTTTACTGAGGGGATTGTTCATATATCATTCACATTGTTTCATATGACATTTTATTCCTAAAATTTTGGTGAAAGTTAATTTTTTCTGTCTTTTGACAATAGTTTTTGCTTTATGAAGTGATAAAAAGAGAAATCCAAAATCCCCACAGTAAAAACCTTTAACTCCAATATGTCAACAAAATCAAACAAGAATTTTGAGCCTGGCTTTATCCAGTGTTCAGTTTAATGTTTTGGAAATGTGCAAATTAGTGCAAGAGTAATTAGATAATGCCTTATTTACATATTTAAATATAACATTTTAGAAAACTTGTAATACAAAACAAGTTTGCGATTCTTAATGTAATCAATTAACTGAGAATGTATGGTGAAATATATTTGTCAGGTTTTTTTTATTTTTTTTATTTTTTTTTTTACACCGCTAACCTGTAATGTGGTGTTTTAAGGTAAAATGTATGTATTGACGTGTGTGTTTGTATGTTTAAGGTGATCTGAAGAGCCCAAGCTACTCCATTCCACGTGGAACCATTACAGCTGTCATCTTCACCTTTGTCATCTACATTCTACTGAGTGTACTGATCTCCTGCACCTGTGACCGGTAACACGCGCACACACACACACACACACACACACACACACACACACACACACACACACAGACATTAGAATGAAGCCAACAGATGATGAAATAATGAAAGTGAAAGTTAGACTGTTGAAACCTCGGGATGTTTTTGGCACAAAACTGATGTGTATGACGAAGACTTGAACGGATCTGAAAGCTGGATTGTGTGTGTGTGTGTAAAAGCAAGCAGAAGTGTGATTGAGGTCACATGACATTCCTGGCATTTCCAACAGAAAGAATTCAGACTGCATGCAGTTAAATTCAATTGAACACAATTCAGTTTGAATGCTCATGTTTGCAGCTTGTAAAGCATGTCAGTTTTTTTTTTTTTCTTTTTCGTCATAATTAGGGATGTGGCCTCATGTGACGACCGGATCATGTGTGCCTCACATGATGTGCATGATGAAAGAGTGTGTGAGTGCCTGTGTGTTTGAGTGAGTGTGTATGAGAACTTGAGGTTTATGGAAAGAAAGGTTTTTCTTTTAAATGACAGAGAAAGATATGAAATCATCTAAAGTGTGATCTGATGTCCAGCTCTATCTGTCTTACTCTGCTTTTAAATCAGTGTTATTTTAGTATCATCATACTCTTATAGGTTTTTTAAATGTTTTCATTTTTATTTAATTAGTTTGTATTTTCTGTTTTTGTTTTAGTTTGTTAACATTATTATTATTATTATTATTATTATTATTATTATTAATACTTTTTTAAATACACCTATATATCGTATGCTTTTTTAATTCATTTTTATATAAGTTTTGAGTTTATTTTGGTACATGTTAACATGAATATTATCTTTAAATACATTTTAATTAATTTTTTTTTTTCAGGTACAAAAAAAAGTTGTCTTTATGTTTTATGTCCCCGATTGCAGTTTTCACTCCTAAAACTTTGCTAAAAATTATAGTTTTCGTTTTTAATATTTTGTTTTTTTTTTACTTGTTTAACTTTGTTTATTTGACATTTGCTCTTGTTAGCATTTTCGTAATTGTGTGTTTTTGTCATTTTTAATAGTGTTTTGTTTTTTAAGTGTTATATATTATATGTTCATATATAATTTTATGTCTATCATTTTTCATTTTTTTTTTCAAATTTAGTTTATTTTAGTACATTAAGTTAAACTAAACACAAATGAGAAATGTTGTTATGGCAACTAGATGAAATTTGAGTAAGCTTCGTTTTTTAATATATATTTTGTTTTATTTATTGTTTATTTTATTTCAAATTATTTCAAATAATCGTTCTAATTCGTTCTAATTTTAGTTAACAATAATAACCCTGATTTAAGCGCCGCTTTTACTCCTAAAATGTACTGCATGTGTGTAGTCCTTGAGACTTTTAGTTGCCTGCTTTAAACACCAGGAAGTTTGAAAATGTGCCTGTTTAATGTCTGTAAATCATCACATACGGGCCTAAAACGTGATTTTTAAGTGAGACCCCTGAAGCGATTCAATCATTCTTGTCTGTAATGATTGATTTTGAAAAGCAGACTTGTATGTTCTGAATAAGAGAGAGAAAGAGGTGGTTTAGGGTTTGATTAGAGGAATTAAATTACATCAGCAGAGATTAAAAATCCTTTTTTTGTTATTATTAAAGCCATCAATCAGCTTCCCATCACTGTCATTCAAAATGCTGGTCGCCGTGGAGACCCTCTGCCCGTTGCCATGACAACAGAGGAGGCGGGTGGTCCTACATTAAAGATTAATTCACCTAATCAAGTGAAAGTAAGACAATTTGTGTCAGTGGAGCTGAAATGCAGCGCTTTGAGTGACCAGCAGATGGCAGTACAACATTAAAACGCCTACAAACACACATAAGGTGCTTATGATGAAAATAATAGAGCTGATGCTTTCCTGTTTTAAGAATAGCTGGAGAAATATTGAGAAATATTCAACAGTTTTAAAGGTCACATCTGGAGAAATCAAATTGTCCTTGATCTTTTGAAATAAAAGAGTTCATTGCACAATGAAAACATACTGTAAGTTGCAAACCGTCCTACGCAGAG
>CM070021.1:35126411-35138911 GCA_036247105.1 Cirrhinus mrigala
ATTTTATTTTATTTCATCAGCTGTTGTTTATTTTTATGGATGACAACAAAAAAAATATTTTTTTGATTTAGACATTCATTTAATGTATTTAATTTAATTTATAATATTATTTTATTTTGTTTTATTTTCATGGGTGACAACAAAAAATGTTTTTGATTTAGACGTTAAATTTTAATTATTTTTTTTTTTAATTATTATTTATTGGCTGTTGTCGATTTTTATGGGTGACAGCAAAAAACATTTTCTTGGTTTAGACATTAATTTTAATTTAATTTAATTTATATAATATTAATTATTTTTTATTTTATTTTATTTTATTTTATTGGCTGTTGTGTATTTTTATGGGTGACAACAATTTTTTTTATTTAATATATATATATATATATTTATTTTTTTTTTTTTTTTTTTTTTTATATGTTTTATTGGCTTTTTTCTATTTTTATGGGTGATTTAGACATGAATGTAACAAGAATCATGGCAGCTTTTTATTTATGTTTGTTTTGTTTTTTTTTTTTTTAATTTTAGAATTGTCCAGAAAAAGCAAAAATCAAAGTTCTAAAATTTGGCTTAATTTTCTTTATACAGTTTTATTTTATTTTATTTTATTGGCTGTTGTCTATTTTTACGAGTGATTTAGACATGAATTTACCATTCTTTTTTTCTGGTCTGTAAACATGCAGTCTCTAGTCATTTAAAATTCTGTCTTAACTCACCTGCTGCTGTAAACTAGTTAGCCAGTGATTAACAGTTGGATTTGGTAAACGAAGCTCTGCTGAACTGGTTTATGAGTCGTGTCACTTATTTTGCGTCTTTCCAGCCATCAGAATTCATTTAATTCGTGCCGTTCAGCCCAATAATCTTTCCGCGGCTCCGGCTCGAGCCGATCGATAGCGAGGATGAGAACGACACGTCTGTCTCTCTTTCTCTGCTTTTCTAATAGTTTTGTTTGTTTGCAGCTGTCAGTATTTACATTCATTCGGTTCCCGTCAACAGAATTAATACCTAATAAAAGATACGGAGCGCACGGATGGACGGACGATTGACGTTTTCTATTCGGTACGGACTTGTTAACTGGCGTCTTTAGTCTGTGTGTGTTTGAGAGACAGAGATGGAATAATTGTGTGTTCAGATGTGCGGTCGCTCTGTATAATACTTAATAGAGCTGCGATGATGCTATTAAAGCCGCTGGAGCAGAACGAACACGTGAGAAGAGTTTCAACCAGACACACGAGAGAAAAGAGCAACCTGTTGTTTGACTCTGGTGCTTTTATTCATGTCAGATCTTTGATTATTTGATTTCATTTGATCATTTTGTCTCCCTCGTGTCATTCGAAGCTGTACAGTAGCACACGAAAGGAGATATTTAGTAAATTTGGCAATGCAGTTAAACTCAATGGGGTCCAAACTCACAGAAAGTTTAAAATGAAATGAGTTTGAGTAAATTATCATATTTTTGGATGAACTATTCCTTTAAACTAAAGCTTTATGACAGCATTTGTGGCATGGTGTTGATTGCAATTATATAATAAAAAGTAAATAAATAAATAAAAATACTTTCTTAGGACAAACTTTAATATTAACATGGGAAAGCCTGGCCAGAAAGTTTAATAAAGTTACTATCACAGTATTTTTTTATTTTTAAATACCTTGTATTGATATATTTTCAGTTGCTTTTTCATTATTATTATTATTATTATTATTATTATTGTATTCCTGTGTTTTTTAACTTTAAGTAATTTTTATTATTTCAGCTTATTTAGTTATTCAGTAAACATTCCTTTCAATAAACATATGTTTTAATTTTAGTTTTTTGTGCTTTTTCATTATTATTGTTTTTTATTATTATATTCCTGTTTTTTATTTTAAGTAATTTTTATTAGTATGTTTAAAAAATATTTTATTTAAATATTTTAAACTTATTTAAATTAATTGTTGACTTTGATAAAGTTTTAAAGTCTAAAAGATTTTAAAGTCATTCAGTTTATAGTGTTTTATTATTTATGCATTATCACAGTACTATCATTTTTTTTAAATACCTTGTATTTTTATATAATTCATTTTGTTTTAATTTTAGTTTTTTTGGTGCATTATTATTATTATTATTATTATTATTATTATTATTAATAATAATAATAATAATAATAATAATAATAATAATAATTGTTTTTATTATATCCCTGTTTTTTTATTTAAAATATTTTTTTATTATGTTTAAAATTATTTTAAGTATTTTAATCTTATTTTAAGTTTTGACTTTGATAAAGTTTTAAAATCTTAGATTTTAAAGTCATTCAGTTTATAGTCTAAACAGATCAGTGTTTTATTATTTATGTACTATCACAGTATTTTTTATTTTTTTAAGTACCTTGTATTTTTATAGAATGCAGTTAGTTTTAATTTTAGTTTTTTTGTGCTTTTTCATTATTATTATTATTATTATATTTTTCATTACCATATTATTCCTGTTTTTCTAATTTTTTTTTTAATTATTTCAGCTCATTTATTGAGTTATTCATTAAACATTCATTTCAATAAACATTTTTATTGTCATTTATTAATTTAAGTTTTATCTAAAATTAATAACAATATTAATGAATGAATTAATAATTATTTTATTTTAGTTTTACTGAAATTTTTTAGTAGTTTTAGTTTTTCATGTAATAATTATATATTTTTATTTTATTTTATTTTATTTATCTCTTTAGTTGGTTTTGTTAACCATATTAACACTGAAATAGATTGATAATTTTTAATGTTTTATCATGTTTAAAAAAATATTTTATTTAATATTTTTATTTAAATTCATTTTTGAGAGATTTCTATGCGTTTAAATTTTGTTTTAGTTTTAGCAATTAAACTTAAACTTATTTCCGTTAGTTGCCAAGGTATTTTTTTTTTTTTTACTTAAAGTTTTTTTTTTTTTTTTTTTTTTTAAACAATAACAGCACTACAATGTTATTTATAGTATAATTGAGATACTAATATAGTTTTTATTAATATTTTCTATTTTATTTTCTGTTTTAGTTATCTTGTTGTGTGGCTTTGCATGTGTTATTTGTTTTCTTTCTTTTTTTCTTTCTTTCAGTTTTAGTTATTTTAGTGCATGAAGTTAAACTAAATGAAAATGAGAAATGCTGCTTTGACAACCTGCTGAAATAAAATTTCACTTAACGTTTATTTTATGTAACAAAAATCTTCATTTTTAACATGTTTTAGCATGTTCATACCATATTTTGTTTTAGTAGATAAATATTTTAGCAAATAAATAGATCATATGAAGAGCAAACAGAGTCAGAAATGTTTTCTCAGAAGATGAATAATAATGATGTTTGTTCATCGCTCAGGTGTTCAGTAACACGTTACCAATGTGAATGTGAAGTGACGTCGTTTTCTCTGTTTTGTCTCCAGGATCCTCCTGCAGCAGGATTACGGTTTCCTCACAGACATCAACGTCTGGCATCCGTTCGTGACGATCGGCGTTTATTCCTCCACGCTCTCGGCTGCCATGAGTAACCTGATCGGAGCGTCCCGAATCCTCTACGCTCTGGCCCGGGACGACCTGTTCGGTGAGGCACCGCAGACGCACGCGAACACCCGTAACCGTCTCGTCCGTCAGTCGTAACGACGCGCGATTATGTCACACGTAAACCGTGGTGTTCTCGTTAATCATAACCTTATTGAATTTTCCTCACCCCCTAATGAGACCTAATGAGAGATTTGCATAAACATTTGTAAACTCTGATGTTTGTAAACAGCACGGTGGAAATATGGAGGAGCTGCCTGAGCGAATCGAATAAAAAATATAAATAAGAAGAAATTATATCATTTAATTTATGTGTAAATCATAAAATATACCAAATTATATGTACATTATAAAATATAAATTATTGGAAAAAAAATTCATGACATTTCAACACATTTAACCGCCAAACTCATATTACCGTTATAAATAAATAAATAAATAAATAAATACATATAATAAATCAAATATAGATTCTGCTTATTTTATTATTATTAATTATTGTTATTATTTATATATTATTTGTATATTATATTATTTATATATTGTTTTTTTTAAACAATGATTGTTTTATTGGATTGTGCTTTTGAGTTTTATTTTATTATTATTATTATTATGAAAATAAATAATAATTTAATTAATACAATTATGAAAATATACTAAATTATATGTAAATAAAAAAAATAAAAAAAACATTAGGGATTTTGTATTTTATTCATGACATTTCTAATGCGTTTTACCTCCAAACTCTTATTACAGTTATGCAAAAAATAAAATTAAAATATAAATTCTGATTATTATTATTATTATTATTATTATTAATAAATTGTAAATAAATACATTTAAACAATGTTTTTTTTAAACAATGATAGTCTTATTAGATTGTACTCTGGATTTTTATTATTATGATGATTATTATTATTATTAAAATAATACATAATAATTTAATTAATACAATTATTAAAATATACTCAATTATATATAAATTATAAAATGTCAATTATTTAAAAAAAAAAAACCTTAGGGATTTTGTATTTTATTCATGACATTTTAACATATTTAACCTTGATTCTTTTTACAGTTATACAATAAATAAATAAATAAATAAATTAATTAATTAATTAATTAATTAATTAATTAATTAATTAAAATATACATTTTGCTTGTTGTTGTGGTTGTTGTTATTATTATTAAAATAATAAATAATTTAATTAATAAAATTATTAAAATATACTAAATTATATGTAAATTATAAAATTTTAATTATTGGAAAAAAATTAGGGATTTTGTATTTTATTCATGACATTTCAACACATTTAACCTCCTGCAATAAATAAATAAATAAATAAATAAATAAATAAATAAATACATTGTATTTATTTATTATTATTATTATTATTATTATTATTATTATTATTATTATTATTATTATTATTTCTACTACATTTCAACACATTTAATCTCCTAAAAAAATCTATCCATCTATATATCTATCTATCCATATATAAATTCTGCTTCTAATAATAATAATAATAATAATAATAATAATAGTAATATTAAATCGAAAAAAAGGCCATTTATAAACAATCTTTTTTTAAACAATGATAGTTTTATTAGATTGTACTCTTGATTTTTACTATTATATTATTATGATTATTATTATTAAAATAATAAATAATAATTTAATTAATACAGTTATTAAATTATATGTAAATTATAAAATGTAAATTATTGACAGCATAAGGGAAAACATTAGGCTATAAATTATGCTGATTTTGTTAATAATGTTTGAAAAAATCCCTTTTATATTGGTCCAGAAAAAAAATTCACAATGCAAATAAATAAATAAATATATTGAACATCAATTTAATATTATGTGATTCACATTATGAGATTTACATTTTTGTTTTTTGTCTGAAAGCATGTGGTTTAGTACTTTAACGTGTGTGTGTGTGTGCGTGTGCGTGTGTGTAGGTGTGTGTGTGTTTCTGGTCTGATGGATGAATGTTCTCAGGATGAATATGTGGATGTGTGAGTGATTGATTCTCCTGCTGTCGTGGGTTTGTTCACCTTCAGCTGTTGATCTGCTGATAGCTGTTGTTTGATGTGAAATATGATTCGAGATCATATGGGATCATTCTCGCGTCTCTCTGTCTCTCAGGACGCTTTCTGTCTCCAGCCAAACACACATCTGCCAGCGGGAACCCCTGGGTGTCTGTCCTGATCTCCTGGATCCTCGTGCAGGTGACGCTTTCAAATGAGTTTACGAACAACAGGAGTGATTGTCAATCAGCTCACATCTATGAATATGGATATTTTCTGTCTTTGTACTATGAGTCTTAGTTGTAAACGTGCCCCTCCCACATTTATATGTACCACGCCCATATATAGAATGCCCCGCCCACACTCGACATGCCCCTCCCACACGAGAGCCACATTTTAAATGACCCCGCCCACATTCAGAATCTCTTTTGCTGCTTTAAATGGTTCTTCTGAATGCAATTCTTTAATTATGCTTTTCCCTCAGTGAGAAGTTTCAACAAGTCTTAGACAAGAAATGTATAAAAATATATAAATAAGATTCACAAAATTCACAAAAATAAACATTGACAAATTACGTGAAAACGTTTTTAAAAATGTAAAGAGTGGATTACAAAAATATTTTAGAACAAATGCTACAATAAATGTATAAAAATTAAAAAAAAAAAAAAAAAAAACAAGATCTAAATAAATTAGTGCTGTCAAATGATTAATTGCGATTAATCGCATCCAAAATAAAGTTTTTGTTTACATATGTATCTATACTGTGTATATTTATTATGTATATATAAAGACACACATACAGTATATATTTTGAAAATATTTACATGTATTCACATGTATATATTTTGCATGTGTGTGTATTTATATATGCATAATAAATATACACAGCACACACACATATTATGTAAACAAACCTTTATTTTGGATGTGATTAATCGTGATTAATTGTTGGACAGCACTAAAATAAATAAATAACAGAAATAATATTATATATTTATTATTAATTGTAATTTAAATGATTTTAAATAAATGCATAAATAACTAAATAAATAATAAAAATAATATATCTTATGTAAACTAATATTAATATTAAACTAATAAAAATGAGATTATACTTTTTTTTAAAGGTTTAAAATTTAAAAATTATTACATAAAAATGAGAGCATTTTAAAATTATAACAAAATGTGAAATTATGTAAATATAAATTAATTATAATTTTAATTATTTTAAATAAATAAATGCATAAATAATAATTAATTTATTTTAAATAAATAAATAATGCATAAATTAAGAAATAATAGAAATAATATATTATACATAAATATATATTGAACTACTAAAAATACTAAGAATTTTAAAATTAAATTAAAACAAAATGTGAAATTAAATAAATATGAATTAATTATAATTTAAATGGTTTTAAATAAATAAATGCATAAATAAATAATAGAAATAATATATTATACAGAAATATCTATTTTATAATTATATTAAACTAATAAAAATGAGATTTAAAGAAAACATTTAAAGGTTTAAAATTAAAATTGTTACAAAAGTTATTAAATAAAAATGAGAGAATTTTAAAATTATTTAATTTAAATCAAAATGTGAATTTACGTAAATATAAATTAATTGTAATTCAAATTATTTTAAATAAATAAATGCATAAATTAATAAATAATAGAAATAATATATAATACAGATATATATATATATATATATATATATATATATATATATATATATATATATATATAACATTATAGTAAACAAAAAATGTAAAAAATTTATATATAAAATTTAAAAAAAAATTAAAAAATGTCAATAGATTTAAATAAAAAATTGAAAGTTTAAAATTAAAAATTATTACAAAAAATGAGACTTTTAAATAAATAGAAATAATATATCATACATAAATATATAAAATTATATTAAACTAATAAAAGTGAGATTTAAATAAAACATTTAAAGGTTTAAAATTAAAAGTTATTACATAAAAATGATTACAATATTACAAAAAATATTTTAAATAAATAAATAAATACAGCAGACTACAGTAATGTACTGAAAAAAAAAAAAACCTTAATATAACTAATGTCAAACCCATAATGAAACTTAATAGGAACACATATTTGACATCCACATAATATTTTCCTTTATTTTTTTATTTTCTGAAAATCTTTCTTAAATGAGGATGATAATAGTTGAGGATCTTTGACTTCCAGTAGATTGAAACTCCTGTTCTACATTACAGTGTGAAAGCTGCCATATGCTTCTCATTTCTCTGCTAAATTAGCATATTCATAATCTCATTAGCATGTTCATACCCTGTTATTGCAAAGTTTGTAATTTTCTCACACGTTTCCTTTTCATCAAACAGAAACTCGTCCTACACGTTCCTACCTTCCCATTTCTCTCTCTCTCTCTCTCTCTCTCTCTCTCTCTCTCTATCACGGAGTTGTTGGTCTCTGATTGGTTTAAAGGTTCTTTGACTCCCAGAATACTTTGTGATTATGAGGGAGCTGCTGCCATTAGACTTGAAGAGCAAGATGACACGACCTGGAACAGAACACACACACACACACACACACACACACACTCGTGACCTGTGCTAATGCTTTGTCACACTGTCTGATCTGCACTATTAAACTTGCGATAACCTCCATTAGTGTTTCACACACAGAGAAAAGAGCAGCATTTCTCATCGACCTCTCATTCAGTCGTTATGAAACACGTTTGACTCAGAAAATGATAGTACATTTCACTAATAATTAAAAAGAATTTAAAAAGAATTTAAATTTAAAAAGTTTTACAATTCCAACTTTTTCTCTTGCATCAAACAAAAAATAATGACGAATACTTAAAATGATAAAAATCTTAATATAAATATAATATAAATTCAAACTATGAATAAATGTTTGCTTTAATTGTCTGTATTATTTACTACTAATACTATTATGGTATGTATTCATATTTTGAATTTCTATATAAAAATGCATGAATAAAGTTTTATTTTCATATTTTCCATTTTCATAGTATTTTTAGTTTGAGCATAAAATTTAAAAATAATAATAATAATAATAAAAAACAATTTAAAGTAATTTTTTTTGTAAGTTTTTTTGTAAATTGTGTTATTTGGAGTAAGAGTTAAAAGATAATGCGAAAATCTTACTATAACTGCCTGTATTATTTATATTCTATTATAGTATTTATGGATATTTTTATGTATGGTTATAAATTGATATACTTTTTTAATACATTTTAATACATAAAATATATTTTTAGGGGTTGACCGATATGTTTTTCATGGCTTGAGTAGATATGATATTTAGAACTGATTTAATAAAATTTATGGAGAAATTAAGAATAACAAGAATAACATTAAATTAAAATACTTATTGGAATTTACATTATTTTTATAATATATAAAATACAGATACCGATTATTACAGATGAAGTAGACCAATAACCGATATTTTAAACCTATATATATATATATGTCTGGTGTAAAAATGAAAACTAATGTCGAAATTAAGAATAAAAAGGGCTCTGACAAAAACTTTCTTTTAAATTATTTTATCGGCAAATCGGTTTTGGAAATCAACGATACCGATAACCACAAAAATTATTATTATCTGTGCCGATAATCGGCCAGGATGATAATCTGTTAACCTCTAATGTTTTTAGATATTTTATCATTTAGAAAAAAAATGTATATATATATATATATATATATTTGAATGTTTAATTTTTATATTTTCAGTTTTCAATGTAATTTTAGTTTGTGTCATTTACATGCTATTATAATATTTATTAATATTTTTAATTGCCTATATTATTTATTACTGATACTATTATTATATTTATTAATATTTCAAATTTACATATAACAATACATTAATAAACTTATTTGAATTTATGTTATTTTTAATATATAAAATAGATTTTTAGGGGTCAACTGATATGTTTTTCAGGGCCGATGCCAGTACAAAATGTTACAGATCAAGTAGACAGATAACCGATAATTTAAAACGATATATACGTCTTGTGTAAAAATAAAAATGAATGTCAAAATGAAGAATAACAAGGGCTTTGACAAGAAAAACTTTCTTTTAAATTATTTTATCGGCAGATCGGTTTTGTAAATGAGCGATACCGATAACCACAACAATGCTTATTGTCTGCACCGATAATCAGCCAGGATGATAATCGGTCAACCCCTAATATTGTTAGATATTTTATAATTTGGATTAAAATTTTTTTATATATATTTATTTGAATTTTTAATATTTATATTTTTAGTTTTCAGTGTAATTTTAGTTTACGTACAAACTATTATAGAGTTTATTAATATTTTTAATTGCTTTTAATGATTTATTACTGATACAATTATGATATTTATAAATATTTTAAATTTATATATAACAATACATTAATAAACTTATTTGAATTTGTTATTTTTAATGTATAAAATTAATTTTTAAGGTTATTACGGATCAAGTAGACCGATAACTGATATAATGAACCGATATACATGTCTGTTGTATAAATTAAAATTGATGTCAAAGTTAAGTGTAACAAGGGCTCTGACGAAAACTTTTTAAAATTATTTTATCGGCAAATCGGTTTTGGAAATGACTGATACCGATAATTATAAAAATGCTTAATATCTGCGCCGATAATCAGTCGACCCCTAATATTTTTAGATATTTTATAATATAAGTATATTTATTTGAATTTTGAATTTTTATATTTTCAGTTTTCAGTGTAATTTTAATTTGTGTTATTTACATACTATTATACGATTTATTAATATTTCAAATTTATACACAACGAAAAATTAATAAAGTTTTATTTTTATATTATTTTCATAGTAATTTTAGCTTGAGCATAACATTTGAAAACGATTTAAAAAAAAAAAATTCAATTTGCTTGTACTGTAATCTCCTTCCCATCCTTCTTCCATTGCTTTTATATTATTAGTTTTTTTTTTTTTTTTTTTTTTTTTTAAGTATTTTTAATGTAAATTGTTGTTAAGAGTGTTCTTAATGTTTTTCATATTTTGTTTGAGAGAGATATCATAAAGCACATAGCAAAATTATTACAATGTAAGCTAAACATTAAAATGAAAACAGAAAATGTCAATGTTGTGATATAAACAAAGTTCTGAGAAAAAATGTATTATATATTTTATATTTATACATTTATAATGAGTGCAAATATTTTTTTTAAGTTTTTAATATTTTAGCATTTTTTTCTTTGTATATTTACAACTTCAAAAATAAATTTAGTGCAGTATTTCTAAAAAAAAAAAAAAAATACAAAGTTTTAAAAACTGTCTTTGCTGAAGGAACAGGTGAAACTCCCACAATGCAATGTGTTTGGCGCTCATAAGCGGGTGGTGACTCAGCAGATTAAAGCCGTGGAAGTTTTCCAGCCGCGTTCCTGACGTCCAAAGACACAAGACGCTTTCAGAAAGCCTTTTTTGTCAGAAATCCGTGCGCGTTTGCTGCGTCCGACCCTGAATTTGGATGGAAACGCAGCCATCGCTGCGTTCTGCCTCATAAACACACAATTTATCTTCAACACTTAAAGCGGTCTCGTGTTATATACGAGCGTCTTCAAAGAAGAGCACTCAATATGAGGCATAATGCTCAGCCAATATCTTAATAACACTCACTCTAAATTACAGCCATGCTCACACACTTACACACACACTCACACACAGGCTCGTTAGACACCGCATGTGTGTGTGCTTTAATGAGAGGAATAAAATATAGTGAAACAAAGGCTCTGTTCCAAACCCTAAACCCTCAAAAGAGCATCACCCGTGTCCTTCCAAGACATGACGGTCCCACGATGCACTGCAGCGTTCAATCAATACTTGAAGTACTGATGCATATACGTGAATCTAATAAATAATGGACTGTTTTATGCAACATTTATGTGCAGTGTGTTTCTATGGTTGTTAGAGCATCCCAGCATTACCTGACACAACAGTTGCTGCATTGAGCTTTTGTAGTTTTAATTTAGGTTTTAGTCATTTACTTGTTTCACTTTTCTTTTTACCATGTCGTTACTGCATTCAGTTTGAAAGATTATGCGAAAATTTGAATTTAACTCCGTGTATTATTTGTATACTATTATAGTATTTATGGATATTTTTAATGTATATTTATAAATTAATAGACTTATTTGAATTTATATTAATTTCAAAAAAAAAAAAAAAAAAAAAAAAAATATATATATATATATATATATATATATATATATATATATATATGTCTGGTGTAAAAATGAAAATAAATGTCAAAATTAAGAACAATAAGGGCTCTGACAAAAACTCTTTAAATGCTTTTAAATTATTTTATCGGAAAATCAGTTTGGAAAATGAGTGATAGCATAACCAATGCTTAATATCAGCACCGATAATCGATCAGGCCGATAATCTGTTGACCCCTAATATTTGTGTACATTTTATAATTTATATATAAAATATATGTATTTATTTCAATTTTTAATATATTTAATATTTTCAGTTTTCAATGTAATTTTTGTTTAATTATCTATTATTTAGGTACTATTTTTGTATTTATTAATATTTTTAATTAACAATGTTTTGAATGTATAATTAAAATGAATATATTTATTTTAATTTATAGTATTTTATTTTAGGTTTTCACTGTCATTTTTAACTCAAGTTTTAGTAATTTTGTTGTGCTGTAGCGTTTTTTCTTTTTTTTTTTTTTTAGAACATCTTTATTGTAGAAAACTAAATGTAACAAAATAAATAATATTTATTTTAATATATATATTTTATTTGTTTAGTTTGTTTTTATTGTCATTTTAGTTTTTTAAAATTTTACCATTTTTCTTTTAGCATTTTTATTGCACATATTACATATATTTAAATATATGTATAGATATTAAGATATT
>CM070021.1:35141411-35231381 GCA_036247105.1 Cirrhinus mrigala
TTTTACCTGGATTCCATTATAATGGTTACGTTAAATTTTAGTAGTCAAAAAGTATGTTTGACTAATTGAAATCAAGAATTTTAAACAATATAACAACAGTTTATTAAAACAATAACAAAAATGAATTTTCTGTTTTAATGGCTAAATTAAATTTTAGTAATCAAAAATTATAATTTGTTAAAACATTAGCAAACATTACATTTTTAGGGTCCTATGGAATCATATTTATTTATTAAGTTAGTACTTAAGTGAGTTTTTTTTTTTTCTGTTTTAATTTTTTGGACTTCATTTTAATAGTTAAATTAAGTTTTTGTAAGCAATAAGCTGATTATTTAATTTAATTCATCTTACAGTATATAGTTAAAAATTAATAATCAAAGCAACTCTGACAAACATGTTTAAGCTCATTTAGATGAGCTGCTTCTGTATTAATTAAACTGCAGGATGTTATATGAATACAGACAAGGATGCATTTGTCGATTCATTAAACGTATCTGAAGTATCAATGCAGTACTGTGAGAAAATGAATCTCCTGCACATCTGGTTTTGTGAAAGTCTGGTTATTCCGGTGCCAAACCTGCATCCGCGTGTCTGGATTTCATCTGTTCCCGGTTTGACGTGGTCCGGACTTCCAGATCTGCTAAGAATATCAGTTGTTTGATAACACAGTGATCCTGATGTGTTTCTAACCCGTGTTTAACACAAACATATGGTGCTATCTGAATATGGCGGTTCATTGTTGGAGGATAAAGGCTGATCTGTGGCTCCAGCGGTTTGGAGTCGGGCTGGATTTCAGACGATGTGGTTTGCGTTTTGGCCGCGTTCCTGTCTAAGCAGACGCAGAGGGTTCTCAGTCCAAGAGATTTGTCTGTCCAGAATTAATGAGATGAAACTTTGGAGAAAAAATGAGAGCGGACAAAAGAAAACAAACTGACAGACACTCATCAATCAAAATTAAGCAAGAAGAATAGAGAGGAGAAGAAAAGTGAAGTCATTCGGTGCTTTACATGATGCGGTTTTTCCAATTTAGGACTCGTTTGTGAACTAGTTGTGTGTTTTCAGTTGTTTGAAAAGACAAAAGCTAAAACAAATCCATCATTAAGACGTTTTTAACTAAAATACGAGTCTATAATCCATAATAATTTAAATAGTTAATACTTAAGCATTAATTTTATCTCTTAATTTAACTTAATTGAATCTACTTCAACTGTTAAACTGAATATTTAATACATAATTATTAATTTTAACACCTGTTTCACCACTTAATTTAACATACTTAAAATTAGGTGTTAACACTAAGTGTCAAAGGGAATACTTAGAAATTGAGCATTTCTAATAGCACTTAAGTGTTCATTTGACCACTGAATTTCACCACCTAATTTAACTTAATTTTATTATTATTATTATTATTATTATTATTATTATTATTATTATTATTAATTTACATTTAATTTTAACACTTAATTTTAATGCTTAACATACTTCAAATTAAATGTAAAAAAAATAAATGTTAAAATGAATACTGAATGCTTAAGCTTTAATTTTAACACTTACATAACAAGTACGTTTTAACACTTAAGTAACATTTAAGTAAGACATTAACGTTAACGTTAAGACGTTTTTAACTAAAATACGAGTGCATAATCCATAATAACTTAAATACCTAATACTTAAGCATTTTAACTCTTAATTTAACTTAATTTTAATGCTAAATTGAATCTACTTCAACTGTTAAACTGAATATTTAATACATAATTATTAATTTTAACACCTATTTCACCACTTAAATTTAATATACTTATAATTAAGTGTTAACACTAAGTGTTAAAGTGAATACTTAGTACTTAAGCATTCATTTTAACAACTAAGTATTCATTTGACCACTGAATTTCACCACTTAATTTAAAATTGAATACTTAATGTACTTAAAATTAAATCTAAAAATGAAGTGGTAAAATGAATGCTTAATATTCAAGGTGTGAATTTAAAATTTAATTTTAACACTTAATTGTAATGCTTAATATACTTAACATTAAGTAATTATTTTAACACAATTCCACCACTTAATATGCTTAAAATTAAGTGGTAAAATAACAAGCATAATAAATACTTAATGTGTGATTTTAAAATTAAATTTTAACACTTAATTTTAATGCTTAATATAATTAAAATTAAATGTAAAAAATTAAGTGTTAAAATGAATACTTAGTACTTAAGCAATAATTTTAACACTTGCGTAACAAGTACGTTTTAACACTTAAGTAACATTTAAGTAATGTTAAGACGTTTTTAACGTTTAAAATAAGAGTACACAATCCATAATAACTTAAATGCTAAATACTTAAGTATTAATTTTAACTCTTAATTTCACTTAATTTTAATGCTTAATTTAATCTACTTCAACTGTTAAAATGAATGTTTAATATATAATTATAAATATTAACACTTATTTCACCACTTAATTTAATATACTTAAAATTAAGTGTTAAAGTGAATACTTAGTCCTTAAGCATTCAAGGTGTGGTTTTAAAATTAAATTTTAACACTTAATTGTAATGCTTAACATACTTAAAATTAAGTAATTATGTTAACAAAATTCCACAACTTAATATGCTTAAAATAAGTAGTAAAATAAATACTTAATGTGTGATTTTTAAATTAAATTTTAACACTTAATTTTAATACTTAATATACTTAAAATTAAGTAATTATTTTAACACAATTCCACCACTTAATATGCTTAAAATAAATACTTAATACTTAATGTGTAATTTTAAAATTTCGTTTAACACTTAATTTAACTACTTGATATAGTTAAAATTAAGTAATTATTTGAACACAATTCCACCACTTAAAATGCTAAAAATTAAGTGGTAAAATAAATACTTAATACTCAATGTGTGATTTTAACATTTAATTTTAACACTTAATTTTTATGCTTAATGTACTTAAAATTAATTATTTTACCCCAATTCTACCACTTAACATGCTTAAAATTAAGTGGTAAAATAAATACTTAATGTGTGATTTTAAAATGTAATTTTAACACTTAATTTTAATACTTAATATACTTAAATTAAATGTAAAAATTGTTAAAATGAATACTGAATACTTAAGCATTATTTTTTTTTCTTCGGTAACAAGTACGTTTTAACACTTAACTTAACAAGTAAGTAAAATTTAAGTAAGTAACGTTAAGACGTTTTTTTTAACTAAAATACCATCATGTAAATAACGCTTCCTCCAGTGAAAAAGTGGTCTGGTCTGAATCAGGAGGGAAATTTGCACAGATCAAGCACCATTTATAAGCCAAAACAGGGTGGATTTTGATGTGAGAGACAACAGGAGATGGATTTTTCCTTGTAGTAAGCGTTATTATGGATCATGGACTAAATAAAACGCCTTGATGATGGATTTGTTTCAGCTTTTGTCTTCTCAAGATGTTAACTGATGGACTGGAGTGGTGTGGTTTACTTGTGGATTATTTTGATGTGTTTATCAGCTGTTTGGACTCTCATTCTGACGGCACCCATTCACTGCACTGGATCCACTGGTGAGCAAGTGATGGAATGACACATTTCTACAAATCTGATAAACAAACAAACTCATCCTAAGCACATTTGGTCACATACACCTTTGCGTTTTTGACTTTCCCATTAAAGCGCACAGCAAGCTCTCGTATAGGCAGCCTGATGGATGCGGCGCTTTCGCCTGGAAAACCTAGTCAATTTAATGGGTTTCATGTGTGACGCTGACGGTCTGTTATATTACACCTTCATGACAGAAAACGAGTTGCTCCTCACGCTGTTAATTGGTTGATTGAAATGAGGAAAGCAATTAAACTGATTAATGGCCCTTCAACTGATTCTACTGTCCTCTAATCAGATGCTGATTGAAACGCCAGCACCTCCGTGTGTGTGTGTGTGAGTGTGTGTGTGTGTGTGTGTGTGTGTGTGTGAGTGTGTGTCGCACGGTCATTTTGGCAGCGGGAAGTTTGCTTTTTGCTGACACGAGCAGGGTGACATCACTTGGATGTGGCGAGTGGCGGATTGAGAGCAGATCTGCTGGCTTTTAACATAATTGCTGCTGCTGCTCCGAGCACCGCTGGAGGAGAGGAGGAGGAGGAGGAGGAAGAAAGATGGAAGGAAAAGAGAAGAAAGACACGGGCCGGCTGAAACAGACGCCAGTGAAATGGCAGATAAATGAAAAGAAAAGAGGAAATGAAAGGGGGAGTGTGAAAGAGACTGAGGGGGAGAACTGGAATGAGATTCTGAATGTGGAAAGCAGACGTGTGTGTGTGTGTGTGTGTGTGTGTGTGTGTGTTTCTGAGTGAGTTGTGCAATGTCTGTCAAGACTGTGTCCGGGTCATTTTTCAGGCCAGATTCAAAAGAAAGAAATGAGAAATTGTATTTTGCATAAAGAAGGTTAAGGCATTTAGAGCCATTAAGTATTTCTGTATCGTGACATTATTTCAGGACAGTTAATCACATTCTTCACAAATTTTAATTGCTATAAACAGTGATTGAACCGTAAAGCATTTCATATAAGATATAAAAAAATAAAATACTAAAATAGATGTTTTAAAATAGAAGAACATGTCTTTTTAAAATGTTGTATTAAAATAAATACTTCATACTTCAGAAGCGAACACTATTGATTTTTACATTGAAGTAATAATTTCACCACTTCATTTAATATATTCAATATTCATTTAATAATTTTAATACTTAATCTAGTCTACTGCAATATTTAATACTTTTTAATTTTAACACTTAAGTATTAATTTTAACACCTAATTTCACCACTTCATATACTTAAAATTAAGTGTTAACAGTAAGTGTTGAATACGTAGCACTCAAGTATTAATTTTCCAGCTGGATTTCACCACTTAATTTTAAATGTAATAGTTAATATATTTTAAAATTAAATCTAAAAATTAAGTGGTAAAATGACTGCTTAGTACTTAAGGTGTGATTCTTAAAATTTATTTTAACACTTAATTTTAATCTTTAATATATTTAAAATTAAATGTAAAATTAATAAGTGTTAAAATGAATGCTTAATTTTAGGTATATTAAGTAGTGAAATTAAGTATTAAAATGAATACTTAATACTTAAGTATTGATTTTAAAATTTAATTTTAATACCTAATAGACTTAAAATTAAATGAAAAAATTAAGTGGTAAAATGAATACTAAAATAAAATAAAATAAAATTTATTTTAACACTTAAGTAACATTTAAGTGATTTAACTCTTAATTTCACCACTTAATTTTAAATGTAATACTTAATATACTTGAAATTGATTCTAAAAATTAAGTGGTAAAATGAATACTTAATACTTCAGCTGTGATTTTAAAATGTAATTTCAACACTTAATTTTTAACATACTTAAATTTACATTAAATGTAAAAATTAAGTGTTAAAATGAATACTTAATACTTAAGTATTGATTTTAAAATTAAATTTGAATACCTAATAGACTTAAAATTGAATGAAAAAATTAAGTGTTAAAATGAATACTTAAGTGTTGAAAATAATGCTTAAATATTAAGTTGTTAAATTGAATACTTAATACTCAAGCATTCATTTTAACTCTTAAGTAAGTTTTAACTTAAGTACCATTTAAGTAAGTACACTTAATTAAAATTTAACACTTAATTTCACCACTGAATTTCACCACCTAATTTTAAATGTAATACTTAATATACTTAAAATCAAATCTGAAAATTCAGTGGTAAAATTAATACTTAAGCGCCCGGTTTCACAGACAGAGCTTAGACTAAGCCAGGTTTAGGCCATAGTTCACTTAAAACATTTAAGTAATTTTTATAGACTTGCTTAGAAAAAACATTACTGGTGTGCATCTTGAGACAAAATCAAGGCATTGATATATTGTAAGATCAGTCAGTATAAGTTTCTTTCAGCTGAAACAGCTCAGACTTAGGACTAGGCTTAAGCCCTGTCTGTGAAACTGGGGGAAAGTGTCATTTTAAAATTTAATTTAATTTAATTTAATTTAATTTAAGTATTAATCTTAATGTACTTTATTAATTAAGTGCTTAAATGAAATCTCAATACTTAAGTATTGATTTTAAAAATGTATTTTAAATTGTAACACTTTAGTTTAATACTTAATATATGTAAAATTAAATGTAAACATTAAGGGTTAGTAATGAATAATAAATACTAATGAATACTTAAGTACTTATTTTAACACTTAAGTAATTAATTTCGCCACTTAATTTAATAATAATACAGTAATGATCATTTGAAAGATTTTGAGAAAATGTGTTTAATTGTCATCAAAATATTTCAAATAATAGAATGCAAGAAAATGCTAAAATAGTCTTCATTTGATTTATATGGTTATTGATTTCTTGTGGTTTTGCGGTGAAATGTGAGCAGGACGTGTTTTGGTAAAAATCTCTTGTCTGTGTGCTGTTGTTTGGATGCACAGCTTCATTTAGCGCTGACCTCCATAAGAGCCATTAAACACACACACACACACACACACACACACACACACACACACACACACACACATGCACACACTGACCTCCAGAAGAGAAAAATCCATTAAAGACAAAGTCGTAATTGCCGTTATAATGACTCTCTCACAAACACACTCAAATACACACACAAATGCGCTCATTGTTATTTACACACACAAACGCACGGCTGAACCTTGACCCGTTTCCTCCTCGAGCGACATCTCTAAACGACTCGAGCTGCTAATGAAGCTGAAACGTGACAGACAGAGACACAAGATGCTTTTAGAGACGCTGAGAGTTTCTGGTGTCTGTGTGTTTGACGCTGATGTAATTACACATCAAACACACACACACACGCACACACACACACACACACACACACACACACACACACACACATTACTTCACATTACAGACAATCTTTGTTTTGTGTGTGTGTGTGTGTGTGTGTGTAAGTACTAGAAGCAGCTCTTTAATACTGTAACTACATAATGACTCAAGAGCAAATGTTATAAGTAATGGATTTTATAAATGTAAAATATAATAAAATAATAAAAGTAACACTTATATTTATATTCTCTATCTGTCATTTTTTTCTAAATAACAAAAATAATTAAATAATAATAATGTCACTGTAATAATAGTTTCAATGAAATAATAAAAGTAATATTTTTATTTATATTTTTGAATGATAAATTCAAAATGAAAATTAAGTGGTGAAATTAATGCTTAATACTTAATGTGTGCTTTTAAAATGTAATTTTAACACTTAATTGTAATCTTTAGTTACTGAAAATTAAATGTAAAAAGTTAACTGTTCAAATTAATACTTGAGTATTTATTTTAACACTTAAGTATTCATTTTCATCTTAAGCTTTAATATTAATATACTTAAAATTGAACGTAAAATCAAGTGTTTAAATGAATACTGAATACTTAATAATTTTAACACTTAAGCAATATTTACGTATGCAACTGATGAAATGAATACTGGAGTATTTATTTTAACACTTAAGTATTATTTTCATTTTAAGCATTAATCTTAATATACTTAAAATTAAAAGTAAAAATTAAGTGTTAAAATGAATACTGAATACTTAAACAGTAATTTTAACATTTAAGTAAGTAACATTTAACAGTTAAGTAATTTCACCACTTAATTTTAAATGTAATACTTAATATACTTAAAATTAAATCTAAAATGTAACTTAAGTGGTAAAATGAATGCTTAATACTTAATGTGTGTTTTAAAAAATGCAATTTCAACACCTAATTTTAATCCTTAGTTACTTAAAATTAAATGTAAAAAGTTAACTGTTAAAATGAATACTTAAGTATTTATTTTAACACTTAAGTATTCTTTTTCATCTAAAGCATGAATCTTAATATACTTAAAGTTAAATGTAAAAATTAAGGATTAGTAATGAATAATGAATACTTATGAATACTTAAGTATTTATTTTAACACTTAAGTAATTAATTTACCAAATTGAGTGTTTTTTTAATGTTAAATACTTTCTCCTGTCCCATTTATTTTTTTCCCCCATCCAACTGTAAGTAAGCCATTCATTGGTTGATAATAATATAATTGTAATAATTGTTTGTAATAAAATTAATAATATAAATGTACTGTAAGTAGTTTCAATGAAATATAAGAATTTTTTAATAATAAATAAAATGAATAAAAAAATGATAAAAATGTTTTTTGACTATATAAATGGAATACATATAAATATTTAATCTGTAATATTCCTTTGGTGTTTGTGTATTTATCGATGTGAGGTGTGAATGTTTACTACTGTAACTAGATAATGACTCAAGAGGAGCTGGTAAAAATAGAAAGTGTTGTTTACATCAGTTCTTCTACTCGTTTTTCCTCTTTTTGTCCTTTTGTTTGCTTGAATTTCATTCCATTTGTGCATCGCATTGTGAGAGATGTGAAGAGCTGCTCACCAGAAGCCGTTTTTACATGCATTCATTGAGTAATTTCAGCTGCGTTGGACTATAATGGGCAAATTATACATCAATAATGGTTCAGTTCCGCTAATTAGTGCATTTCCCACATCTGTGACTCTCAGGCAGTGATTTTCAGTGTTGTCGTACAGCAGTCACACAGCAAAATGCTCTCTCATGTCTCTGTCTGATCATATGAGCGATGACAGTATCAGCAAAACCTTAGAATGCACTATGAGTCATTTTATATCACTCTATATAATTAGTTTGTTTTTGATGATTTATATTTTAATAACGTTGTACTAATGCCTGTTTTTTTTGGTATTTCAGTGAATTAATCACAATGTTTTTATTTATTTAAAAAAAAAAAAAAAAAAAAAGAAGAAGAAGAAGAATCTGATTTTATTATAAGAATTAAATATATGTTTTATTATATATGTAAAATTGAAAAATAAAAAAATAAAACATTATACTTATTTATACTTAAATATTTAATATTTATGCATTTTATTATAAAAATATAAAAAATATACTTTATACTTAAATATTTTAATATTTATAATTTAATGTTAAAAATATAAAAAATACTCATTTATACTTATATTTCAATTATAAATTTAATTATAAAAATACATTAAATATACTTATTTATACTTAAATATTGTAATATATAGTAATGTAATTATAAAGATATAAAAGATTATACTTATTTATACTAAAATATTTTTAATATTGATACATTTAGTTATAAAAAATAGAAAATTATACTTAATATGTGTAAATGTAATTTTAAAACTATAAAAAATATATTTATTTATACTTAAATATTTTAATATTTATACGTTTAATTAAAAAAATATATAAAAATATACTTATTTATACTTCAATATTTAATATTTATGCATTTAAATATATAAATGTAAATACTTACAAAATAAATATTTATTAATTTAATTATAAAGATATAAAAGATTATACTTATTTATACTTAAATATTTTAATATTTATAAATTTATTAAAAAATTAAAATGATAATTATTTATACGTACATTTTTTCAATATTTATAAATTTAATTATGAAAATATAGAAAATTATACTAATTTACACTTAGATATTTAAAATTTATAAATGTAATTATAAAAATATAAAAATATACTTATTTATACTTAAATATTTAATATTTATGCATTTAAATATTTATAAATTTAATTATAACGATATAAAAGATTATACTTATTTATACTTACATATTTTAATATTTATAAATTCAATTTAAAAAATATAAAAATGATAATTATTTATACGTACATTTTGTCAGTATTTATAAATTTAATTATGAAAATATAGAAAATTATACATATTTATACTTAGATATTTAATATTTATAAATGTAATTAAAAAATATAAAAATATACTTATTTATACTTAAATATTTAAATATTTATGTTTAATTAATAAATATACTTATTTATACTTAAATATTTAGTATTTATAAATGTAAATATTTATATAAATGTAAATATTTATATAATACATATTTATAAATTGAATTATAAAAAATATAAGATTAGACTTATTTATACTTAAATGCTAATATTTATAAATTTAATTATGAAAATATAAAAAAACTTATTTATATTTAAATATTTATAAATTTAATTATAAAAATATAAGATTAGACTTATTTATACTTAAATGTTATTTATAAATTCAATTATAAAAATATACAAAAAATATACCTATTTATACTGATATATTTAATATTTATAAATCTAATTTAATATTGTCATTTGAAATGTACATAAAATAAAAATAAACCCGTTGTCTGTCTGTCCTCAGGCCGACGTTCAGGTATTTCACGTGGCACACGTGTGTTCTGGGAATCGTCGGCTGTGCCATCATGATGTTCCTGATCAACGCCATCTACGCGTCGGCCAGCATCGCCTTCATGCTGCTGCTGCTGCTGCTCATCCATTACCTGAGTCCCGTCAGCAGCTGGGGCTGCATCAGTCAGGCGCTCATCTTCCACCAGGTACATGCAGAGACGCCGCGCTGGAGAGCAGAGCGCGCCCACAAACAACACGTTACAGCCTCTTCACTCATCACTGACACACACACACACACACACACACAGTCAGTGCATCAGTATTTGTGGTCCATGAACGACAATCTATGGGTCTGAGAATAAGACCAGTAATCAGTGTTATTTAGTTTGTTTTTACATTTTCATTTCAAATTTTAGTTATCATGTTTATCATGTACTTTTAACATTTTTACTGGTTTGCATAATATATATATATATATATATATATATATATATATATATATATATATATATATACATATATATATATATATATATATATATATATATATATATATATATATATATATTTAATAATATTTTGAATTAGCTATTATTTTAATAGTTTATGTTGTTCAGGACACTAAATGTTTTTGTTATTTAATTATTTAATATTATAGTATTTATATTAATATTTTAGGTTACATTTTTGTCATTTTATGTGACATTTGTGTTTATTAGTTTTAGGTTTTTATTAATATTTTGCTTTTATGAAATATTTTGCTTTGATCAGCTTTTATTTTTAAGTTTTAGTTTTCATTTTCATTTCATTTTTATCATCAAGTTTTGGCCATTTCATTCTGTGCTTTTGGATTTTTACTAGTTTTAGATTTTGTTATTGTAGTATTATTTATGTTTATGTTTGCTATTTATTTTTTGTTTATTTTTGTTTATTTCATTTTAATTTTAGTTTAATTTTTAGTAATGTGCTTTTGGCACTTTTATTAGTTTTAGGTTTTTATTAACATTTTGGATCAGCTTTTATTTTTATTTTCAGTTTCCATTTTATTTTTTATAAATAATAACGTTTTGGCCATTTTGTTATGTGCTTTTGAGTTTTTTGCTAGTTTTAGGTTTTTGTTGTTGTAGTATTATTTATGCACTATTTAAGCTGTTTATTTTTAATGTTAGCATTATTTATTTATCATTTTATTTATTTATTTTTTGTTTTATTTTTTATTTTGAATAGGCTTTTATTTTATATTTTCATTTTAATTTTAGTTACATTTTTAGTAATGTGCTTTTGAGATTTTTATTAGTTTTAGGTTTTTATTCATATTTTGGATATTTTAAGTTTTAATTTATTTAATTTTTATCATCAAGTTATGTGCTTTTGAAATTTTGACTAGTTTTCGATTTTGTTATTGTAGTATGTATGCAAACTGTTTTTATATTATTATTTTTTTCAGTGAATTAATCACAAATGTTGTATTTAAAAAATATATATATATAATGCAGAATATTTTTATTTTAATTAGTGGATTAATCACAAATATTATAAAAAAATAGAATGCAAACATTTTTTATATTTTTATTTTATTTAGTGATTTAATTACAAACATTTATTTTCAGTTAAAATACATATAAAAATATATTAATAAATATAAAACTATGTATTTTATTTTATTATTAATTTTTTTTTTTATTAAAAAGAATTTTAATAAAGTTTTTTGAGATTTTTACTAGATTTAGGTTTTTGTTATTGTAGTATTATTTATGTAGTGTTTAAGTTGTTTATTTTTAATTTTAGTATTATTTATCTACTATTTTATTTTAGATTTATTTTCGTTTTGTTTTTTGTTTTTTGTATTTTGCATTTTAATTATATTTTAATTTTTAGCAATGTTCTTTACTTTTTTTTTTTTTTTTTCTTTAGGTATAGATATTATTTTTTTATTAATTTATTTCAGTATTATTTTAGTTTTTATTTATTTACATTTATTTATTTATATTATAATTTATATTTATAATTTCTATTTATAGCAAGTAAATTACTAGTCCTGTAACCAGTGAAGATGCTCTAGGGTTGTTTGACAGACTCCTGCGTGTGTGTTTGTGTGTTTCAGGTGCGTAAATACCTGCTGATGCTGGACGTCCGTAAGGATCACGTGAAGTTCTGGAGGCCTCAGGTGCTGCTGATGGTGTCGAACCCCAGGAGCAGCGTGGGATTGATCACGTTCGTCAACGACATCAAGAAGAGCGGCCTCTACGTGCTGGGACACGTGCAGCTCGGAGACCTGGGTAAAACTTACCATTTATTTTATTTTTAATTGTTTGTTTCTTTTTAAATGTATTATTATTATTATGTATGTTTTAATATTTTATTCCTTTATTTTTATGGATTTTATTTTTTATTTATTTTATGCATTTTAGTCATTTAGTTATTTGTATTTTTTAATTTATTTTTATGTTATTCTGTATTTATTTATTATAAGTTATTGTGTTTACTTTTATGTATTGTATTATTATTATTTTTTATGTATTTGACATATTTTTTTTTTTTTTTTTATGGGTTTTGTATTTATTATAATTTATTCTTCTTTACTTTTATGTATTATTATTATTATTATTATTATTATTATTATTATTATTATTATTATATTTATATATTTTATTTATATATATTTACTATTTACTAGTTTTTTATTTAATAGTTTTTTGTATTTATTTATTTATTAGAATTTTTGTTTACTTATGTATTATCATTATTATATTTATATTTATGTATTTCACATATTTATTTATTTATTTGTATTTTTTATTTATTTTTGTTTTTTGTATTTGTTTATTATAATTTTTGTTTACTTTTATCTATTATTATTATTATTATTATTATTATTATTATTATATTTATTTTTATTTCACATATTTATTTATAGTTTTATTTATTTTTATGGTTTTTGTATTTATTATAATTTCTTGTTTGCTTTTATGTATTATTATTATTATATTTATGCTTATGTATTTCACAAATAAATACAAAAAACATAAATAAATCAAAAACACAAATAATATTTATTTGTATGTTTTTTTTTATTTATTTATTATAATTTATTTTTGTTTACTTTTATGTATTATTATTATTATTATTATTATTATTATTATGTATTTCACATATTTATTTATTTGTATTTTTTTTATTTATTTTTATGTTTTTTGTATTTATTTCTTACTTTTTTTTTTTGTTGATTTATTATTATTATTATTATTATAATTATTATTATTATTATTTTGTATTTCACATATTTATTTATTAGTTTTACTGAGGAAATTGTATTCTGGAATATTCTGGTTTATTTTCAGTCTGACCTCCTGTTAATTACCACAGTAAAATGTTGAGTAAGTGTGTGTTATGTGAGCGGTACGCCGGCCGAATGATGATCTGTGGTAACTGACAGCAGGCGTTGCGTGTGCTACATGAATATTGAGCTGTATGAATCTGTATGGAGGCTCTGACTCGTCTGTGTTTGTGTTCAGACGTTCTCCCGTCGGATCCGCTGCAGTCTCAGTATGACTCCTGGTTGTCTCTGGTGGATCATTTGAATATTAAAGCGTTTGTTAATCTCACGCTGGCCGACTCTATCAGACATGGAGTTCAGCACCTGCTGTTCATATCTGGACTCGGTGAGCGACAGACGCCCGTCACAAACACACACACCTCACTGCACTTACACAAAACCACGAGTCATTTCATGTCATGTTTTATTGTGGTTATTTAAATGGGTTGTACTTTAATAACCATTTGATAATGCCTATTTTTAAGTAATTTAAATTTAGTGAGTCAATCAAAATATGGTTATTTTATTTAGTGAATTAATCATAAATATAATTTTACTTAAAAAAATAAGAAATGTAATTCAAACTTTTGATATTGTCTTTTTATATTTTTCAACAGTATTTTTATTTTAAAATATGATGCAAAATAATTTGCATATTTTGTCTTATTTTAATTATAAAATATTTTAAAATATTCTGTTCTTAATTTGTTTTGTTTAAAATACACAAAAATATATAAATAAATATAAAATTGTGTGGCATAATCAGACTTGTTTTCATGAATGCAAGTTTTTAATCCCATTGTTGCTTTTTTTTTAAATTAAAATAATAAATGTCACTAAATATTGTAAAATTTATGATAAATTCAAGAAAGGAAAAAGGAAAAAATATAAGCAAAATAAACGATTTAACTGCTATAACACACTGTATATGGTCATTCTATATTACACACACAGTGCTATTTATTTATTGATTTGTATGTATTTATCCATATTTATTCTTATTTGTTTGTTTACTGTTTTATTTATTGTTTTTATTATTTATATTTTAGCTATTATGTATTTATATTTATTTATTTCATGTTTTTGTTTAATTGTTTGTTTACCATTTAGTTATTTATTTATTTATTTATTTATTTATTTAATTATTTGCATTTCTTTGTTTACTGGTTTATTTATTGTTTTTGTTTTTATTTTTAATTGTATATATTTCTATTTATTTATTTATTTTATGATGTTTGGGTATTTGTTTATCTATTTATAATTATACGTTTTTTTTATTTTATATATTATATTTATTTTTATTTGTTTGTGTTTTGTTTACTCATTGTTTTTTATTGTTGTTTATGTTTCAGCAATTTGTATTTTTTATTTTAATATACTTTTATTGATTTATTTTTAATGGTTTTTGTTTATTTGTTTGTTTACCTTTATTATTTATAATTACACATTTTATTTATTTTATAATTTATTTATTTTTCTTGGTTTATTGGTTTAAAAAGCAAATATATATGATGTTTGTTTATTTGTTTGTTTGCCATTTATAAATATTGGTTTATTTATTTTATATATTTGTTTATTGGTTTATTCATTGTTTTTATTGTTATATATATTTTAGCTATTATATATTTTATTTGTTTCATGATTTTTCTTTGTTTTACCCTTTATTTATTTATAATTACACATTTTGTTTATTTTATATATTTTATTTGTTTTTGTTTGTTTGTTTATTGTTATTTATATTTTATTATATATATTTATTTATTTTTAGGATTTATTTATACATTTATTTACCTTTTCAGTTGTTTTATGTGTGTTTAATATTAAATATTTGTTTGCCGTTTATTTATTTTATAGATTTGTTTATTGGTTCATTTATTATTTTTTATTGTTATTTATATTTTAGCTATTATATATTTGTATCTGTTTTCATATTTTTTGTTTATTTGTTTGTTTACATTTTGTTTATTTATAATTATACATTTGTTTATTTTATATATTTTATTTGTTTGTTTATTGTTATTTATATTTTATTATAAATATACATTTCATAATTTATTCATTTACCTTTTCAGTTGTTTTATGGATTTTTATTATTATATATTTATATTTATTTACTTGTTTATATTTATTTGTTTTTTTTATTTATTTAATTTGATTTATTTTTATATATTTATGCATTTTATTTACTTACATTTATTTATATTTATTAATTTAATTTAGTTTATTAGTTTATCTTATTTAATTGCTTACCCAATTTTGTGTTGTCGTCCGCAGGCGGTATGAGACCCAATACTCTGGTTTTGGGTTTCTATGACGACATCCCGCCTCAGGACCAACTTCAAGACTCCACCCTCTCCATGTGCAAAATCTCCGAAAACAACTCTCAAACCGACGACCCCGAAGACCAAAACGACCCGCCCTTCCATTTCCCGCCAGTCCGAGAGGGCGTGTCTGTAGGCAGGGGCGGGAAATCTCTAGGCCCTCAAGAGTACGTGTGCATCATCGCAGACGCTGTGAAGATGCTGAAGAACGTAGCGCTGGTGCGATATTTCGGTCAGTTCGATCGTACGAACGCGCTCCAGGGGTCCGTATTCGTCGACGTGTGGCCGGTGAATCTCCTGCGTCCGGACAGCGCCGCCTACGTGGACACGTGCTCGCTTTTTTTGCTTCAACTCGCTTGTATTCTCAACATGACGAGGGCGTGGCAGAAAGCTAAGCTCCGCCTCTTTTTATGCGTGGAGGAGGGGCGGAGCCTTAAAGGGACGGAACAAAAACTCAAACATCTTTTGAAAGATCTCCGAATGAAGGCGGAAATCTTCACGGTGCCCTGGGATTCGCAAGTCATGCTTCACTGGCAGCGCCAGGCGCGGTCGGATAGGATCGAAGAGCTGGAAAGCGAAGAGGGCGGAGTCGATAACGATAAAGTGTTCGCGAACAGCTTCCCTAGCAACACCACGCGAGTGTCGGACGAGTATTTACAAGCGGTTAACAAGCTCATCCTAGACCAGCCGCTCCCCCCACCCGCCGTCCGCTTCCTGTATTTGCCCCGCCCCCCGGCCGACACCAGCCGTTACCACGACTACCTGCATCAGCTAGAGCTGCTCACGCGTAACCTGGGTCCGACGCTCCTGATTCACGGGGTCACGCCGGTCATCACCACTGACCTTTGACCTTTGACCTTTGGTCACCACACATACGAGAAGCGGAATTTAAACGGGGAAACAGGTTTGGTTTATTATTTTTCACTTTTTTGAGCACTTCACATGTTTACTTCGGAAACGAGAGAACATTTACACAATGTTACGGATCACGAGAAAAGCCCATTCCACTCGTTCCATTCCGGTTCTTCCGTCTCTCCTTGTTCTGTTCTCTTCTCGGATTGTAACAATGTAACAAGTTGGAATTCTTCGAATTCCAGAATGTTGCGGTTTGACATTCCGGTGCTGAATATTTTTTTTCTTACGACGCTGACAAAGACTGGAATGTTTTACGATGTTTTTAGCCACTCCAGAAGTATTTTGCATTTCCACACCAACAAAATGAAGATTTCTGAGTGTGTTTGTTTACTTGATGCAATAATAATAATAATAATAATAATGATTGTTTTTTTGTTTATTTTTTTTATGGCCAAGACGGATCTCTTGCCTTCAGCGGTACCACTGAGTTTTACAGTTTTATTGACACCAAACCAAAGTGCTTTGTGTTTGCGTCGTGTGCGTGTGCGTTTGGGGTCCGCACGTGCCTTGTATTACAAAAATGAACAAAAACGCACACAAACACACGACTAACAAACAGTACGACAGTATACCTCCAAACGCGTGTACGAATCACACTCCATTCTGTGTTTGTATTGTTTTTAATATGCAATCATTTTAAGCACTGTAAAATTTAACTATGTAAAAAAAAAATGAAATTGTTTAATAATTGAATAAAAATAAATAATATTTGCTTACTGGCTGTTGTTGATTTATTTGCTAATTAATTAGCAATTATTTATTGCAATTATGTGCAATAATTTAACATTTTTTTATTCAGTATTATACTTGTTTTGTTAGTTCTATTTCAGTTGTAGTTTTAGTTTTATTTTGGTACATTACATTAAACTACAAGAAAGTATAAAATTACAATTTTTATGATTTTTGTTTGTTTAACTTTTATTTGCTTATTTAAAAATATACATTTCATTTATTTCATATTTTATTTATTATTTATATTTCTTTTTTATTTGTTTGTTGTTTATTTAGATTTTATTTTATATATACTTATTTTTTGTTCATTTATTTATTTACTTTTAGTAAATCAGTTTTGGGTAATTTTAGTTTTTTTTTACTTGTTTATATTTATGTTGTTTTATGTATTTTTATTATACATTTATATTTATTTAAATTTATTTACATGTTTATATTTGTTTTGTTTATGTATTTTTTTAATTAATTTAATTTTATTTGTATATATTTGAAGCAATTTTATTTGTTTATATTTCCTTAAATTTATTTATATGTATTAATTTATTGTTATTGTTATTTATAGTTTATTATATATATTTATATTTTTCTTTATTTATTTAACTTTTCAGTTGTTTTATGTATTTTTATCCTAGATTTATTGTTATTTATTTACTTGTTTATATGTATTTGGTTTGTTTATTTATTTTATTATATATTTATATTTATTTTAATTTATTTACGTTAAACTTTTATTAAGTTAAACTAAATAAAAGTATAGAATAAAAAATTTAGAAATGGTTCCTTGGCAACTGGCTAAAATAAAATACGTTTTTAATTTATTACATTTTTTAATTTATTTAACTGAATTTAAGTTTAATTCAGATTAAGTTTATTTTATTTCAAGTAGTTTATCTTGCTTATAGTTTTCACAGTCTTGTTTATTCGAGACATTTGAATGTAAGACATTTGACTGAAGTATAAAGCAGCACATCTTGACTGAACATCAGAGAAAGAGCACGAGAGCGGGGTGAGGGGGGTGGAAGGAGATAAACCGGTTAGCTGAAGGACTCTTACCTGAGCTAAATGAGGTCGAGTGCTTATTTGGACGGCGTCCATGAACTAAAATGATCGAATGCGCTGACATCACATCATATCCACTCCTGCAGCAGCGGCCTGTCGGGTCAGGTCATCTTTATCGCCATGGCGATGGAAGCGGTTGTCATGGCACTGCGGGTGCCGGGAGACCCGTCGTCGTAGTGCTGTGATGCCATTTGCTGTGAGCACAAACGCACACACACACACACACACACACACACACACACAGGTGTTGAGTTCCTCGCAGGAGTTCATTCTGTCCAAACACACAAACAGTCTCCACATGAGCTGCTGTTCAGTGACTCTCAGTGTTTGTGCTGCTCTCCTTCAAAGAAACCACACTAGAGTTGATATCTTCAATCGAATGCATTGACATTTGAGAGATTTATAAGTGTCCAAATACTGTCTGAGGCCACTCTGTGTGTGTATACACATTTTATATGATTATTAATAATACATTTATTTATATATATGTGTGTGTGTGTGTGTGTGTATAATTAAAATAAATATACATATATAATAAAAATATAAAACAAAATAAATAAAACAAATACATCTAAACAAGTAAATAAAAAAAAAAAAAAAAAAAAAAATATATATATATATATATATATGTATAATAAACTATAAAAATAAAATTAAACTAATAAATGGAAATAAATGTAAGAAAATGCAAACAAATAAAAAAAAATATATATAACATATATTATTTATAATATTATATTTTTATTAAATGTAATATTAATGATAGCAATATTTCTTTTTGTTTTTTGGTGTTTGGTTATGTTTAACTAAAAAAAAAAGTTTTGTAATGCATTTGATGTTTTACTTTTGAGATTTATTTCTTCCTTTTTTAATTAATTAATTAATTTATTTATTTTTGTTATTTTTCATTATTTCCATTGCTGCAGACCTGTTTTACAGTTTTTTTTCTTTCATATCCCAAATTGAAGGTAGTACAACAAAATCTTATGTATAAATACTTTACAATTTCAAGATGTCATGATTCAAAAAATTATTATTTTTTTTATAAATAATACATTTATTATATGGGATTTTGTTTGTTGATTTTGAGTTAAAATTAAATACTATTAGTACAATATGTAATATACATTTTATATTTTGAAGTAACTTTTTTTTATATTTTTTATTTTTATTTTATTTAATTTTATTATTATTATTATTATTTTTTATTGTCTGTCTATATATTTTATTTTAGATGTTTACGTATTTTGTAGATTAATAATAATAAATTATAATACTTTTTTTTTTTTTTTTTTTTACATTTAAATGTAAATGCTATTGTAACTAAATTTAATTCTTTCCTCTCCTCTGAGCTCATCATAGTGTATGTCATTCTTTCTCTTTCTCTTTCTCTTTCTCTCTCTCTCTCTCTCTCTCTCTCTCTCTCTCTCTCTCTCTCTCTCTCTATATATGTGTGTGTGTGTGTGTGAGTGAGAGAGAGCTGTAAGAGTGTGTCAGTGGTCATAACATAATGAGCTACAGTAATCTTCTGTAATTACCTGAGAGGAAACAACAAAAGTTCTGGCAGTATTTTTTTCTCTCTCGACCCATTATCACAGTTTTCTCCTCCATCTGCTTGCACTCACCCTTGTTTCTCCTTTATTTCTCTCTCTTTCTCTCTCTCTCTGCTAATGTTCTGGAAGAGATAAGTCGCGCTCTGCTCTTCCGTGTCTTTGGTCTGATAAGATTTCACACGCTGCTCTTAAAATGAAAGAGCTTCATCTTCAGCTGTTTTCCTGGAGGTCAAACTCACATATTCAGGCATTAGTGTGACTTAAACTTTAAAACCAAGTTAATATTAGTGTGTGTGTGTGTGTGTGTGTGTGTGTGTGTGTGTGTGTGTGTGTGTGTGCTGGTCTGATGTTGTTCGTTATTGTACAGTTGTTGTGTAACAGTTGTTTTCTCATGTTGTGTGTTTTAGTCTGATTTTTTTTTTCGTTTTTTTTTTTTAGACCTGAACCAAAACATGAGTTACACAAGATTTCTGAATGATAACAGCTCTGTTGTTCTGTCTATCACTCTGTCTTTTTTGTATCATTCTTTCATTCTGTTTTTCTTGCTGTAGTTTTGTCTGTTGTTATTTCTGTGTGCTGTTGTATCATTTTGTCTGAACATTCTGTTGTTCTATTGTTCTGTCTGTTGTTTTATCTGTTTCTGTCTGTGATTTCTGTCTGCCGTTCTGTCCATCGTTTTATCATTCTTTCTGTCGTTCTATCTAATGTTCTGTCTGTCACTGTATCTATCGTTCTCTGTTGTTCTGTTTACCGTTCTTTCTGTCGTTCTATCGTTATCTGTCGCGTTATCATTCTGTCTGTCGTTCCATCTATCGTTCTATCTATCATTCTATCTGTTGTTCTATCATTCTGTCTGTCATTCTATCGTTGTCTGTCATGCTATCATTCTGTCTGTCACTCTATCATTCTGTCTACTGTTCTGTCTGTCGTTCCATGTATCGTTCCATGTCTTGTTCTATCATTCGGTCTGTCGTTCCATCTATCGTTCTATCTCTTGTTATATCATTCTGTCTTTCATTCTATTGTTGTCTGTCATTTTGTTTGTCGTTACATCTCTTGTTCCATTTCTTGTTCTATCATTCTGTCTGTCGTTCTATCATTTTGTCTGTTGTTCTATTATTCTGTCTGCCATTCTATCATTCTGTCTGTCGTTCCATCTATCGTTCTACCTCTTGTTCTATCATTCTGTCTGTCATTCTATCGTTGTCTGTCACTCTATCATTCTGTTTGTTGCTCTATCATTCTGTCTACCGTTCTGTCTGTTGTTCTGTCTCTTGTTCTATCATTCTGTCTGTCGCTCTATAATTCTGTCTGTCATTCCATCTATCGTTCTACCTCTTGTTCTATCATTCTGTCTGTCATTCTATCATTCTGTCTGATTCTATCATTCTGTCTACCGTTCTGTTTGTTGTTCTGTCTCTTGTTCTATCATTCTGTCTGTCATTCTATCATTCTGTCTGATTCTGTCATTCTGTCGACCGTTCTGTCTGTCATTCTATTGTCTGTCGCTCTATCATTGTCTGTCGTTCCATCTATGGTCTACCTCGTTCTATCATTCTGTCTGTCGTTCTATCATTCTGTCTGTCGCTCTATCATTCTGTCTGTCTTTCCATCTATCGTTCTATCTTGCTCTATCATTCAGTTTGTCATTCTATCATTGTCTGTCGCTCTTTCATTCTGTCTGTCATTCCATCTCTTGTTCCATCTCTTGTTCTATCATTCTGTCTGTCGTTCTATCATTTTGTCCTTTCATT
Organism: Cirrhinus mrigala; assembly: GCA_036247105.1. Lineage (NCBI taxonomy): Eukaryota > Metazoa > Chordata > Actinopteri > Cypriniformes > Cyprinidae > Cirrhinus > Cirrhinus mrigala. The sequence continues at coordinate 35,163,336 of CM070021.1, forward strand.
CTATCATTTTGTCTGTTGTTCTATCATTCTGTCTTCCATTCTATCATTCTGTTTGTCGTTCCATCTATCGTTCTACCTCTTGTTCTATCATTCTGTCTGTCATTCTATCGATGTCTGTCGTTCTATCATTCTGTCTGTCATTCCATCTATCGTTCTGTCTCTTATTCTATCAAACTGTTTGTCATTCTATCATTCTGTCTACCGTTCTGTCTGTCATTCTATCGTTGTCTGTCACTCTATCATTCTGTCTGTCGTTCTGTCTCTTGTACTGTCTCTTGTTCTATCATTCTGTCTGTCATTCTATCATTCTGTCTGATTCTGTCATTCTGTCTACTGTTCTGTCTGTCATTCTATTGTTGTCTGTCGTTCTATCATTCTGTCTGTCGTTCCATCTATCATCTACCTCTTGTTCTATCATTCTGTCTGTCGTTCCATCTCTCGTTCCATCTCTTGTTCTATATTCTGTCTGCCATTCTATCATTCTGTCTGTCGTTCTATCGTTCTGTCTGTCATTCTATCATTCTGTCTGTCGTTCCATCTCTTGTTCTATATTCTGTCTGCCATTCTATCATTCTGTCTGTTGTTCTATCGTTCTGTCTGTCGTTCTATCATTCTGTCTGTCGTTCTTTCGTTCTGTCTGTCGTTCTATCATTCTGTCTGTCGCTCTATCATTCTGTCTGTCGTTCTATCATTCTGTCTGTCGTTCCATTTCTCTTTCCATCTCTTGTTCTATATTCTGTCTGCCATTCTATCATTCTGTCTGTCGTTCTATCATTCTGTCTGTCGCTCTATAATTCTGTCTGTCATTCCATCTATCGTTCTGTCTCTTATTCTATCAAACGGTCTGTCATTCTATCATTCTGTCTACCGTTCTGTCTGTCATTCTATCGTTGTCTGTTGCTCTACCATTCTGTCTGTCGTTCCATCTATCGTCTACCTTTTGTTCTATCATTCTGTCTGTCGTTCTATCTATCATTCTGTCTCTTATTCTATCAAACTGTCTGTCATTCTATCATTCTGTCTACCGTTCTGTCTGTCATTCTAGCACTGTCTGTCACTCTGTCATTCTGTCTGTCGTTCTGTCTCTTGTTCTATCATTCTGTCTGTCATTCTATAATTTTGATTCTGTCATTCTGTCGACCGTTCTGTCTGTCATTCTATCGTTGTCTGTCGCTCTATCATTCTGTCTGTCGTTCCATCTATCTTTCTGTCATTCTATCATTCTGTCATTCTGTCTACCGTTCTGTCTGTCACTGTATCATTCTGTCTATCGTTCTATCTATCATTCTGTCTGTCATTCTGTCAGTCGTTCTATCATTCTGTCATTCTGCCTACTATTCTGTCTGACATTCTATCGTTGTCTGTCACTCTATCATTCTGTCATTCTATCTACCGTTCTATCTGTTGTTCTGTCATTCTATCATTCTTTCTGTTGTTCCATCTACCGTCCTGTCTGTTGTTCCATCTATCATTCTGTCCTTCTATCTGCTGTTCTGCATGTTGTTCTGTCATTCTACTGTTCTGTCTGCCGTTCTATTGTTGTCTGTCATTGTATCAATAACTCTGTTTTGTTATTCTGTCTGTCGCTCCATCTACCAATCTCTGTCGTTCTATCACTCAATCTGAAGTTATATCTATCGATCCATCCATCATTTGCTCTGATGTTCTAGCAATTATTCGGTTGTTCTAACTACTATCATATCTGTTGTTCTATCTACTGTTCTGTCTCTCAATCTGGCATTCTCTCTAATGCTCTCTCTCTCTCTCTCTATCTATCTATCTATCTATCTATCTCTTGTTCTAAAAACACGATCAATTTTTCACATATGCACAAACCAGAAATCCACTCTTTCTCTTCCTAGCATCTCTCATGTTTTCTGTCTCTTATTTGTGTGGTTTTTTTCTGTTCTCTCGTTCTATTTTCTCTCTTTGTGTCAGTAATGCACTGAAGTCTTTTTCAGCCCCCCTCATATTTCTACCCCCTCTTTTCTTTCTTTCTCTCTCTCTCTCTCTCTCCCCCATCTTTCTGTCTGTCTCTCTCTCTCTCTCCCCGTAATTACTGTCGCTCTCTGATAGGATTGTTTTTCTCAGGTGAGCGCGCCCAGTTCTCATCGCCGTGGGAACAGCTCGACACTAAATTATAACTTCTGCTCCATAACAGAGCCGAGCAAAAGAACCGCTGCGTTAAAAACAGAAAAAGAAGCAAGGAGAGGCAGAGAAAATGGCAGAATGAACATCTTAATTGTTTCTGTTTGTTTGTTTGCCGGTGTTGTGGGTAATTAGCACATTGTGAGAGAGGCGTGAATAAGTGCGGAAAACTCGTCAGGCGGAAAGAAGTCGTGTTCATTTGTGGTGTTCAGCTCCTGCTGCTGTAAACACACACACACACCTGAACACACACCTGCAGAAATGCGCACACACACACACCGCATGCGTCTTTCAATTCAAAGTTATTTTTTACTTAAGATTATGATGCAAATTAGACTTTAAAGTCACATGAAATAAACACTGAGTCTATTTACTTAAATACACATTCCTATTGTGAAGACTTTATAAGTGCAGCTTATTGTTTAGTAGTTTTGAATCATAAATTGGTTTGCTTTTGCAACTCATTCTGGTCAAGACGTCTGCATTTTATGTGGCATTTAAAGCAAAAACTAAGTAGTTGCACTGTTGAAATTGTCATTTGCATCTAAAGCTCAGATAAAAATGAGTTTTTAATATGTAGAATATGATTCTGTTGTGCTCTGAACGCATTTGTCTTGCGTTGGCAGCACTGGATGAGCTGTACCTGTAGGTGATCAGATCAGATATGGACAGAGGCTGCTGTATTGATCGATTCGGCCGTGTGTCATTGAGTTTGCTGTGAGATGGGAAACCCTGCAGTCAGAGAAATGAGTCTCTGAACACCAACCGCTGAGATGCTGCTTTCCATTCGCTGCTGTCGCTGTGAGCATATGCCAGTGTATTTTTCATACAGATGTTTCCTCGAATAAATGTTCTGGATTAAATACCATTTCAGCTGTAAGTTTAACATCTGCTGCGTTCTGTTTATATATATATATATATATATATATATATAGTATGTTAGGGTTAAGCTAAAACTAAAAACATTAAAAAAAAAAAACTTTGCTTGAAATTAAATACACAAATGGAAATGAAAATAAAATATATATTTAAATTTTATTTATTTATTTTATATTTTTATATATTTAACTTATTTTATTTGAGCTAGTTGGCAAAGTAACATTTCTTGTTTTTACTTGAAGAAACTTGAAGCTGGGTTTTTATAGTTAACTAAAACCAATAAATAAATAAATATATTTTATACATTTTAAAATAAATAACAAATATATATATTTTTTAGATTTCAGCTAAAGGCAAAATGTCTCATTTTCATTTTGGTAAATTAAAAACAACAGAGACTAATAAAAACACAACAAAATAAAACTAAAACTTTAAAATGAACATCAAAGCAGAAAATATAAAATTAAAATGCAATTTAAAATATTAATAAAAACTATAAAAGTATTTCAATAATACTAAAATATAACTGACTTGAAACTTAAAACTAAATAAATACATAAAAACAATACAGAGATAAAAACGAATTTAAAAAAAGATCCGCGATCTCAAAGCCCTGATCTGACTCAAATGATTCGTGATCCGAAGTTTCATCGTTTTGAAAACTTAAAGATTCGCGAATAATCCAAGTCGTTTGTGATCGGGGGACCTTCGGTGCCAGCGTGGATTGCTGGTTTTCATTCTATTCGCCTAATGGTTTACGGGTATACCCCATTTTGAACGTTTGACGTATGTTATAATTCAAATGATTTCACGAACTCGCCCCGCTCCCTCCAAAAGTCACCTTTCTGTTATTCATAACACACGATTTGCGATGCTACGTATCTTTCCCGATCTGAATAATAGGTTGGCGTGCGTGTTTTCCTGCAATGTGTATTGTGCGGTAGTAGAAACCAAGGATTATGTTTCTGGTCCACTGCACCGTATAACCGTGTTCCTTCCAAATTAAATAGCCCGTCGACCCTTTCTGGGATTCTTGGCTGTTGTTTCAATATTTTTAGGCTTACAGCTGGGCATATAAGTGAGCGTTAGTATACATAATAAATTGTGGAGGATGCTTTTAGAAGGTATGGGTGTAAGGAGAGAATTGCGAAATTTTTCTGTGTTTGGTGGATTGTTTTTTGGGTGAGGAATGTTTTTTTTTGTGGTCTATTTTATTATTGTATTGTTCTGTTGCTGTGATACGGGCGCTTACACGATGAAGAAAGAGTTTAGTTGATTCTGTCTTACGATTGTTGTTGTTTTGTGGTTTGTATGGGTATGTTATTGTGTATTGATTTTTGTTTTTTTTTTGATCTGAAAATTAACAATAATTTCATGATATCGTTTGTTTAAAATTTAAGGTTGACAGGAGAACCCGCTTTAGACTGCTTCGCGGGAGAGTACGGTAGCAGTTTGCCCCGTCTTTTTTTTATTTTTATTGGAATTTCAGATTCGGAGGGGGATCTTTGTCCAGTCGGAGTCGACTGGCAGAGCGAGCGGGTGGCAGCATGTAGTTTCAAACAACTCGTTTGCAATCTGGGTGATCGGTCGAATGGGGTGTGAGGGGCAACAACTTATGTGCTTCTTCCTTGGTTTTGTTGTTTTTTTTTCTTCTTCTAGTTTAGTTGCTTTTTTTTTTTTACTTTTTTAACGCTGCTACCTTATTTGTTTGGGGTTGTTTTCAAAAGCCCCTATCGGCCCCCAAATGAATTCGGCTGGAGGGGTTTGGGAGATTTTTTTGTTGTGGATAGGTGGCGGGGGCGGGAGTGGCTAGAGTGTTTTTGTTGTTTTTATGTTTTTTGGTTTTGAGTGTCTGTTGTGATTGATTACGGGTTTTTGAAGGGGGGAAAATGGAAAGGGGTTGTTATGGTGGTTTAGTATTGCCTCATGGTGATGATTTCCGATTTCTATCTTGGTGGGTACTTACAACTGGGCCGAAGATCCATAATGATACTTGTTCAACGCGCCTATTCTCCTCGCCCGACTCAGTCGAAACACATCTAGTTGTCACCGATCGCAGGGGTCCCTGTCTCCACACTCGCTCTCCCCTCTGGATCTGAAAACAAATGGATTTCTTGAGTGTTTGTTCTTAAGTATTACTATTTTTCATTTGGGTTTGATATGCAGGTGACCAGAACAGTCCTCCTTTATTGTTTTTTATGTATTTAGTTTGCGTGATAAGAGATTAATGAGATATGAAATTGAATAATGTATTTTAGATCTTTATTATTTATAAAGAATAGTTAAATAAAAGTATTGTTATATCTTTATCTATTATATTCAAATGTTTTTTAAAAAAGAAAAATTAAAAATAAAAAAAAAAAAGAAATTTTGTAAAAAATATGAAATAAGAAATTTAACTAATTATTGTTAATAGAGTGTGTTTTGAATATTTGTAGATAGTCGATTTTATGGTAATTATTTAATAAATATGTAAGTTATTTTTTGTTATATTCTTTATGATTATAAGTAAGAGAAAAAATAAATAGAATTAAAAAAAAAAAAAATTAAAATAAAACGTGAGAGATAATTAATAAAAAATAAATATATTATAATAAGTCGGATTCTCAGTGATAGTCTTATGCCCGCGGGACATAGAGAAATACGAAATAAATGTTAAATGTATTGATTTTGTTGGTTGGGGGAGGAAAATAGATATCCGCGATTACCTCATTTCCCAGAAGAGACAATAGATGAAAGTGTAATGTCTGTTTGATTACTCTCCTCACGTTTTTTTTTAGTAATACCTCGTTTATTCGGTTCTTTTAGCCCCCTTGAATTTTGATTCGGGTGTTGTTTATCTGTGCGTTTTTCCCCCCCCCCCATATATATATATACGCCCCCCCCCCCCCTCCCCCCCACCCCCCCGTCCCCCCCCCCCCTCCTCCCCCCAATACTTCGAATTTGAAATTAACACTTCATTTAGTGCTCGTTCATCGTTAGTCCGTATAGTACAAGATGCTGAGAGATTCATTTTGTTGTCTTTTTTTCTTTTTTTCACTGATCACAACTCATGTGGGGGGAATACGTATTCATTATCAGGAAAACGATCAGAGTATCGCACAAAAAACATGGACATTGTTACCGATCGTTCGCGGCATGATTCTAGCTGCAATTGCGCTAACAAGAGAAGTCAGTGAACTTTCGGGAGATAGAGCGGTGTTGCTAACTTATTGTATCGCTCTTTTGATATATGGTTTTTCTTTTTGATTTTTTTTCGAGTTTCGAATTACTCTAGCGATCTTGAAACCAAACGATTCCCAATTTCTTTTATTTTAATTTTGAAACTCCCCTATCAGAAACATATTGCATTCGACGATGTCGAGAAACCGTACTAGAACTCCTTTATCCCCCCGATCTGTAACTGAGACCGAAGTATTTGTTGATTCTATATAGGATTATCGATCTATTCTGGTTTCATCTTTTTAGGGTGTACTGATTGTCGCACGATTGAAATCTTACATGATTCTGAAAACAAATGGGTTCTTGGGTATAGTGATGTACCCTGTTTCGGAGGATCACTGCTCCGATCTGAAAACAATATGTGACATTGCGTGATGTTTTCAGTAAGTATCGGACGTGAATTTTGTATGACCTTTTATCGAACTTTCACAAATCTGAAAAAAACGACGTGTTCATAAAGGGATACCGGTTGTGAACCCACCTCTGCGACCCTGCCTGTTGGTCGGAGGAAGGCATAAAACTTGGGTGTTGCGGTGTTGTTTGCGGGCCCAAAGTAAATTTTTCCATTCCACTCGGGTCAATTAGGGTCGATGACTATTTTTTTTTCAGATCCCAAATCTTTTCTTGATTCAGGAGAATCCGGGACTTTTTTTTTTTTCTCAGAGTCGGGTTTTCGGTGAATCATTTTTGATAATGCGCGAGTTTTTGTTGTTTATAGATTACTCCCAGGTCTAAATACTAGAATGGTTGAGGTTGTTTTTTAGAGTCGTGACCTTCAGATCGTTGACTTCCTAAATGATTAGGCTATCAAATTGTGATCTGTATGACGTCCCGGATCTTTGTGCTTATTGGGTCCACAGTTGTACCGACACAATTGATTTTCATAGGGGTGGGAGGCTACTGATTTTTTTCTAAAACCTGGTGATTACACCGATCTCTGAGAACAACCATGATTCTGCGACTTGAGCCTCAGCCGAGATCCTACGTGATCTATGCCCTTAAAAAGAAGAATCTATATCGATTCTTTTGTTGTGTCTATTGATAATTGTGATTGCGTGTGAACTCTTTGATGCCTTCTGAGAACTCCAGTTAATTCAGTGTTGTAATTAGAATTAGATTCACGATACACATCTTGTTGTGAATCACATAATGGATTGCGCGAATGTTCGGAACTTCTGGGATTCGGTACAGTAGGAATCATTTTGCTGATGCCAGTGGTTAATTCAGGGTCGTGAATATAAATTAGTGAGTTCAATATGGGATCTTCAGATCAACGATCATGTTGGATTCAGAAGGGACGCGAACGTGTCTCCGAACCCGTTCTGGAGCAGTCTACCAGTCCTGACAAATTAGTTTGTTAGCTCCTCAACCTCTTTGATTATAACACACGTGTCAGGGTTAGCATATCACTGATCTGATTAATCGTATTAGGGTGTCAGCACTTGTCAAGTAGATTACATACTGCTGTGTTGGACTTAGCACGAGAGGCAGTAGTGTAACTAAAGCAATACTGTCTTAGGTAGGATTTAGGGATTACTCAAGGTTGCCATTTGGCAGGACGTGGGGTTGTTCATGAAGCGCTATACTGCTGTGTTTCATGATTCTGGGTTGTAATCTCGTACGTATGAGTAGATTCATATGTTGGTAGCTGATAGAGATCATGCCAGGTTTCAGCTATCCACACAATCTCAACTGATCGATGGCTATGTATAGTAAAGTGATCTACTGTTTGAACTCTGTTGACGGGCTGTGAAATTCTGTAGTTGAGTGTCCGCGCCCGCTTCTCTGTTAGACGTCATGGAAATGTGAATAATACTGATTCGTGTTTTGTGCACATGCATGTCGGATTGTGATGTCACGGATCGGAACGGTTCACATTCGTTCTTTCTTTAGCTTCACTGCTCGCTTACACGACACTGAAGCGGGTTTGTGACCATCATTTGTTTCAGATCGGGGACTAATTTCGCTCAGAACTTCACGAAATTGGGCTTATCTCGCTAGCTTCTTTTGAGTCTGTCGCTAAGAGCTATATCTTCATTGGTAACATAATAATTAGTTAAAAAAATGCATTTGTGTGTGTCAAAGGTAGGACTAATATCGAATATTCCGCACTTTCGAAACGGCGTAATACTGATTTTCGAACACAAATCTAAGAACATATATTGATGTTAGATGCTAGTTGCTTCGGAATAAATAGGTTGTCGGATTGACTACTAACTAGTGTATAGAGTACTACCAGTTAATCATAGGCTCTATCTGAGCTTGTCCAGCTACCAATTACGTTTAGATGGTAACATTGATCGTCTGACTTACTTGTGATGGGCAGTGTTTGTAGCTTAAGTGTCGTGTCATGATATTAGCAATAATATTAATAGAGAAGCACATGCAGTCTCGTGGGAACTCATTTGTGTGTCGGCTAAGTAGTTTTTCGCCGTGTAGTCTTTATCTATCGCTGTTGTAAAGATTCGGTTGTATTTTGCCCTATCATCCCTAAACCACTGCCCTCCGGCTGCTTTGATATTATGATTGAGTAATTAACATTTGACGTTGGGATTGAGGGTTGCGGTGTTAATGTGCGTATTGTGCAGTTTGGTACTTTCAGATCACAGTTATTATTTCTGTAGGTTCAGATCGGTAAATTCTTCGTGGTGCATATTTTTGGGTTCGTGTGGTTGTTGTTCAGAAATGGTCGAATCTGCTATGTTATTTTTGCAGATGACTGTTGCACTTCGTACGGAGGTGGAGAATTCCACTGATCATGAGGGACTCTCATGATAGAGTCCTGAGATTCTGCTGTTTCGGAAGACAGATTGTCACAAGGCAAGACTCTAATACGCACATACTTGTGATGTTATTGAACATTTGTCTGACTAGGGAAAGGAACCAGCGTTCTCAGCGTTTCTCAAACGCAGATGCGTTGTTTATTTGCCTCTTTTGATCGGAGGCAAAGTATTTCCAGAGTTGGTCTAGATTTGATGTGCATTTCTGTCTCATCAGAATACATACGTTGCACTGTCGATAGGCTGAATTGCTCAGAATCGCGAGAAGATTTAGAACTAATGTCGCTGCGTTTCATCTGTCCATGGAATAAGCATTATCGATTGACTCATTACATCTGAGTGGTTTCGCACATTGAGTGTCGAGCGCAGGGCTCTATAGCGTGAGGGCTTTGTGGCAGATAAGCCATGTTGATCATGAGTCAATATGGGTTCAGAAGCTCTCACACTCTTCTGTGCTGCTTTTCGCCGCATTCTGTCTTGCGCAGTATATAGGACTAACATTTAAAAGTGTGGGGTCTTACGCAGTCACGAATGAAGTCTTTTGATTTGAGTGAAGAGATATGTATTCATCAAAGATTGGCTGTAGCGAGATTTGACTATAATACATGTGTTTAGGCCCAAACTTGTCATGAATTCTATCGCTTAAAATGCCTTGTTGTCTTTCAGTGAAGCGCGTATCGTAGTATCTATCTGTGGAATCCAATGGGAGATAATCAAGAGTGATACATTACGCGTTGTCCACAGATATTAATCAGTGTCTCGGAGCTTCGAGTTGTGTCTCTATCGACAATGATAAGTATAATCGAATGTTTCTCGTACCTCATGGTGAGCTCATATCGAGCTGTCATATTAGATAGTCATTGGATCGTTGCTCTGACTAGGTATATCATGTGCAGCTCTGAGTCTGGAGTAGTGTATCTGCTGAGAGTGTCATATCTCATGAGTGTTGAGCACGCAGGAGGGAAATAATATTATCCTCGTTCGATATAGTCGGTAGTTCTGAACATAGCGAAATAGAGTTTAGCTTATTTTAATATGGAATATAGTGGTGTGATTTATTTTACTGTATTTTTGTTCGCAAATGTCGGTCTCGGCCTTGAGGGGGTTCATGAAATAATCATTGTGAGCTAGAACGGTTTGATTCTTTTAGTGATGCGTGCCAGATATTTAGCATTCTGTAGTCGAGTGCTTGATACGTGTGTGAGTCTGGATTGACATCTGATGGTGTCCTGCAATCTGTGAGAAATCGTAGTTTGATCCGCCGTTCTTCCATGAAAAACGAATGATTCCACGAACTCGGCTTGCCCTGGGGCCTACCTCCGAGCAATGAGTACCAGAGCTCCGCTCGTGATGGACAGAGTAATCTGCCGATACTAAATCAAATGAACTTCGTTACGTATTAAGTAGTGAACCCGCTCCACGAGTTTCAGGAGAATCAGGTATGCCCCGATGTTTGGCTTATGTTATTCGTCTGCCCGAAGTTACTCCCCGGCAACGCTTACGTCAGGTGAAAATTTCTTGAAATTTGAATCAATATGACTTCTGGCATGATTCTGAAACAATAAAATCGATTCATGAACCCGGCGCCGCCCTCTTTGCGGAAGTTAGAAGCAAACCCCGATCCGCCTCTTCCCCGCATCCGAGAGGAAGCCCTTAATAAGAGTCATCAAACTCCATATTCTGTTCATCTCATGTTAATGCATTTCCTAAATCAAATAAGCATTTGCGACGTTTGTGAATGACTCGCTTTTTCCAAGAATACGGTCGGTGCGGGGTGGGGGGACTTTTTCAGATTGCAACTACACGTTTTATATATCAGCAATACAAGAGTCCTTCCATTTGGATTGGTTTTGGGTTTTAATCTTGATTCCGTGAATTTTGTGAAAGATCTTTCGGAAATTCCTGAAATAACTAAATGATTCTACTGAACCCGCTAGATCCTTATCCGAAGTAGCTCTGTTCCTCCGCCGAACTAGTTTATAGTTTGTTCCGATGATTTGATCTGAAAATCATGATGACTCATGTTCCAATCTGAATCAAATGAGTCGTGATCTGAAGTCCCGATCTGAAACAAATGATTCACAAACCCGCTCCGAAGTTCCGATCTGAATCAAAAGATCTGTGATCTGAAGTCCAAATGATTTGCAAACCGCACCCAAAGTTCCAATCTAAATCAAAAGATTTGTGAACCCGCTCCGAAGTCCCGATCTGAATCAAATGAGTCCCGATCTGAAACAAATGATTCACAAACCCGCTCCGAAGTTCCGATCTGAATCAAATGAGTCCTGATCTGAAACAAATGATTCATGAACCTGCTCCGAAGCACTGATCTAAATCAAAAGATTTGTGAATCTGCTCCGAAGTCCCGATCTGAATCAAATGAGTCCCGATCTGAAACAAATGATTCACAAACCCGCTCCGAAGTTCCGATCTGAATCAAAAGATCTGTGATCTGAAGTCCAAATGATTTGCAAACCGCACCCAAAGTTCCAATCTAAATCAAAAGATTTGTGAACCCGCTCCGAAGTCCCGATCTGAATCAAATGAGTCCCGATCTGAAACAAATGATTCATGAACCCGCTCCGAAGCACTGATCTAAATCAAAAGATTTGTGAACCCGCTCCGAAGTCCCGATCTGAAACAAATGATTCACGAACCCGCTCCGAAGTTCCGATCTGAATCAAATGACTCATGTTCCAATCTGAATCAAATGAGTCGTGATCTGAAGTCCCGATCTGAAAGAAATGATTCACGAACCCATTCCGAAGTTCTGCTCTGAATCAAAAGTTTTGTGATCTGAAGTCCAAATGATTTGCAAACCGCACCCAAAGTTCCAATCTAAATCAAAAGATTTGTGAACCCGCTCCGAAGTCCCGATCTGAATCAAATGAGTCCCGATCTGAAACAAATGATTCACAAACCCGCTCTGAAGTCCCGATCTGAAACAAATGATTTGCAAACCTGCTCTGAAGTTCTGATCGAATCAAAAGATTCACGAACCCGCTCCGAAGTTCCGATCTGAATCAAATGACTCATGATCTGAAGTCCCGATCTGAAACAAATGATTCACGAACCCGCTCCGAAGTTCCAATCTGAATCAAATGACTCGTGATCTGAAGTCCCGATCTGAAAGAAATGATTCACGAACCCATTCCGAAGTTCTGCTCTGAATCAAAAGATTTGTGATCTGAAGTCCAAATGATTTGCAAACCGCACCCAAAGTTCCAATCTAAATCAAAAGATTTGTGAACCCGCTCCGAAGTCCCGATCTGAATCAAATGAGTCCTGATCTGAAACAAATGATTCATGAACCCGCTCCGAAGTTCCGTTCTGAATCAAATGAGTCGTGATCTGAAGTCCCGATTTGAAACAATTAATTCACGAATCCGCTCCGAAGTTCCAATCTGAATCAGCTGTTCATGAAGTCACGATCTGAAGTCACGATCTAAAACAAATGATTCACAAACCCGCTCTGAAGTCCCGATCTGAATCAAAAGATTTGTGATCTGAAGTCCAAATGATTTGCAAACCGCACCCAAAGTTTCAGTCTAAATCAAAAGATTCACAAACCCGCTCAGAAGTTCCGATCTGAATCAAAAGATTTGCAAACCTTCCGAAGTTCCGATCTGAATGAAATGAGTTGTGATCTGAAGTCACGATCTGAAACAAATGATTCATGAACCCGCTCTGAAGTTCCGATCTGAATCAAAAGATTCACAAACCCGCTCCGAAGTTCCTATCTGAATCAAAAGATTCGCGAACCTTCCAAAGTTCCGATCTGAATCAAATGAGTCGTGATCTGAAGTCACGATCTGAAGTCCCAATCTAAAACAAATGATTCACAAACCCGCTCTGAAGTCCCGATCTGAAACAAATGATTTGCAAACCTGCTCTGAAGTTCTGATCGAATCAAAAGATTCACGAACCCGCTCCGAAGTTCCGATCTGAATCAAATGTTCATGAAGTCGTGATCTTAAGTCCCGATCTAAATCAAAAGATTCACAAACCCACTCTGAAGTCCCGATCTGAATCAAATGATCTGTGATCTGAAGTTTCGAATCCAAAACAAGATTCACGATTGATTCATGATACGCAGTCCTGTTGGAGCGCTTTGAAACAGTGAATCATTTTGCAAACTGATTCAGAGTTTCAAAAAGCTCAGCTCACTACACATGCTTTTATTACATCACTACAAGCACTGTTAAATGTATTACTTTTATTCATCAAGGACGCTTTAAATTGATCAGAAGTGATCAAAATGTTACAAAAGTTTGATATTAAATGCTGTTCTTTTGAACTCATCTGTGACTCCTGAGAAATAAAATACATCAATGTTCCCACAAAACAATATTCAGTTTTAAACATTAATAATAAGCAAATCAGCATATTAGAATGATTTCTAAAGAATCACGTGACATTGAAGACTGATGTAATGATGCTAAAAATTCCGCTTTGATCACAGAAATAAATTACATTTTAACAGATATTCACATAGAAAACAGCTGTTTTAAATTATAATAATATTTCATAATTTTTACTGTATTTTTGATCAAATAAAACACATTTAAAATGCTAGTGTGAGTGGCTGTTATTCCGTGAGCAAAGACAGGAAACATTAGAGTGAGATAGAGGAGACGGTGTAGAGTTTAATAGAGTCGAATAGAGCGTACGGTGTAGAGTTGAGCGCGGTGGATGTGGGCTGTGCCGTCAGGACTGATGGATGACTGCTGACACTTTTATGACTTTCTGTTTGTTCTCCAGGCCGAGCAGAAAATGGCACTGTCATATAAAACTCAACAGAGCAGAGAGACGAGAGAGAGAGAGAGAGAGAAACACAGACGAACTGAGAGAGATTCATTCGCATTGTTTTAAATGAGAAATTAAAGCATGTGTGTCCAGTTGATCTGAATCCAAAGACCAAAAACAAAGGCGTGTATTACAGAATCCTTATTGCAATCACATGTGGACTAAACCAACCCAATCCACTTAAATAAACCCGCCGCACAAGCTCACGTTTCTCTCCTGATGGATTTATACGGCAGCTCCATATGCTGAAGACATTAAGACACCTCCTCCATCCTCCTGAAGTGAGTAACTGTCTGTCCGTCTCGCGGTCGGTCTGTCTCTCTCTCTCATTAGCATTCTGTCTCTCTCTCAGGGTCGTAAACTCACTGCGGGAACATCTGCACACGAAACGAGACGTGATGGGCTGATCTCCAGCCGGACCAACACAGAAGTCTCAGGTGATTCTTAAAACAACATCTTGAGTGATTTCATCATGAAGGCTGTTTTTACACATGAGAACCAAATTCAGACCACCTTAAAACAACATCACAAAGTGATTGACCAATTAATTTAATGTTGCATTGGAAACCGCTCAACACTCTTACAAATAAAGGTTCTTTATTGGCGTCCTTTAATGGTTCCTTGAGAGACTTTTAACATCTGTGAACCTTTCTATTGCACAAAAGATTCTTTATAACAGAAAAGTTCAAGTTTTAACATTGATGCTGTGAAAAGAACCATTTTCGGTTCCCCAAAGAACCTTTCAATGAACCGTTCTTTTTTCATTTTTTAACATCAGTGGAATCTTTCAATCCCACAACAGGTTTTTTTTTTTTGGGAAATAGAAAAGGTTCTGAAATGTTCTTCACACTAAGCAAAAACAGTAAAATTGTGAAATATTTTTACTATTTAAAATAACTGTTTTCTGTTTGAATCTGTGTTAAAATGTAATTTATTCCTGTGATTTTAAATCTGAATTTTCAGCATCATTACTCCAGTCTTCAGTGTCACATGATCCTTCAGAAATCATTCTAATATGCTGATTTGCTGCTCAAAAAACATTTATTATAATTATTATGTTTATTATAACAGCTGAGTAGAATTTTTTCAGGTTTCTTTGATGAATAGAAAGAAAGAAGAACAGCATTTATCTGAAATAGAAATCTTTTGTAATATTATTCATTTCTTAATCATCACTTTTGTCTTGCTAAATAAAAGTATTAATTTCTATAATTAAAAAAAATTATATGGACTCCAAGCTCAGATAAATGCTGATCTCTGGATCTTTCTATTGATCAAAGAATCCTGAAAAAAATGTACTCGACTGTTTTTCATTTGTTTTTCCGAACTGAATTTAATCATTCACAAACCCACTCCAGTGTTCCGATTTGAATCAAAAGATTTGTGAACCCACTTCAAAGCTCTGAACTAAATTAAATGATTCATTTTGAATCAAAAGCTTTGCGAATCAGCTCCGAAGCTCTGAACTGAATCAAAGGATTTGCAAACCCGTCTAAAGTTCTGATTTGAATCGAAAGATTTGTGAACCCACACCAAAGTTCCGAACTAAATCAATCAAATGATTCACGAATCTGCACCGAAGATCCAAACTGAATCAAATGATTTGCAAACCCGTCCAAAGTTCTGTTTTGAATCAAAAGATTTGCAAATCCGCTCCGAGGCTCTGAACTGAATCAAAGGATTTGTGAACCCGCAGCAAAGTCCCAGTCTGAATCACATGATTTGCAAACCCGCACCGAAGTTCCGAACTGCATCAAATGATTCGCAAACCCGCACCAAAGCTCCAAACTGAATCAAATGATTTGCAAACCCGTCCAAAGTTCTGATTTGAATCAAAAGATTCGTGAACCCGCAACGAAGTCCCAGTCTGAATCAAATGATTTGCAAACCCGCACCGAAGTTCCGAACTGAATCAAAAGATTCACAAACCTGCTCTGAAGCTCTGAACTGTATTAAATGATTTGCGAACCCGTCCAAAGTTCTGAAGGATCATGTGACACTGAAGACTGGAGTAATGATGCTAAAAATTCAGCTTTGATCACAGAAATATATTACTTTGAATTATTAAATTAAAAATGTTTTAAATTATTACTTTATTAATTTTAAAATAAATTATTTTTAAATATATTCAAATAGAAAGCAGTTAATTTAAATAGTACAAATATTTCACAATATCACTGCTTGTGCCTTATTTTGGATCACATAAATGCAGGCTCAATGAGCAAAAGAGACTTCTTTAGAAACATTAAAACTCTTACTGTTCAAAAACTTTTGACTGGTAGTGTATTTTCATGCAGATTTTGGGATATCACATAAAAATCGAAAGCGTAAGTCATTTTTATGAATAAAAAACTTTCCCGCTTGCAGCAACTTCCATTTTTATTATTCATACACTTTGTGCAAGTTTTCTAGGAAGTGACTCTTGGTGATTTATGCACAAACGTTTTATGTGATATTCTAATTTTAGAGTTTTAATCATTTAAATTAAATTTAAATTTGCAGTTATGGAGCTAATGAATCATGTGTTGAACATGAATTATACTGAACCTGCTGAAATATGTTTTCTTTACAAAATGTGCATTTGGAATAATAACTAAATTGACTAACTTGCGGCAGACTAGTGTTATTTCTCATTAACAGTGATGATATTTCCTGTTGAGTTTCCATTTATAAAATAATTTGACTGATAAACAGGATTGGTTTGCATGTGTTGCTCATCTCTTATTCAGGCTTTTTTAAAATACTTTGAATAAAATGTAACAATGTTAAACACAACATTTGAGTAATCTCAAACAGTAATGCTGACGGTAGCCATTGACTTCCATAGTAATTTTTGGGTGAACTATCCCTTTAAAACTTTTAATACAAAAAATAAAGATTTGTTCTGATATTAATCATCAGTACATCACTTGTCCCTGAAAATGCCTGGATTTTTAAGTATTCTTGCAAAAAAACCCCTCATTTTACAGAACATTAAAAAATGCATAACTTGGAAGTAGCGAGCTTTGTTATTTGTAAACACAAACGTGTCATGAAATTTAGCGCAAGTCCATTAAAGGTTCTTCGGGGAGCCAAAACTAATTCTTCTATGGCATTGAACCTGTGTTGTTAACCCCCCAAGGCTTTATTTTCATATTAAACTGCAGGATGTGCTTTGAGAGTCTCTAGTAAAATAAAGCAAACCTGAAGCATTTAGCGTTCACTTTCGAGTTCATCGGGAGGGTTCACGTGGAACCGCTCTCAGACTCCTGAAACAAACCGGGTGTGAAAACAGCCAAACGCTCGTCGCAAGTCATTGAGTTTTTCTTGCTCTGGAAAATGTCTTTGCCCCGGACTGAACTGAGGCGTGTCGTCTCAACGGTGGTCCGGCTCACTGCGTTTCGGTAGCTGCCGCTAGCAACATCAGGGTCATGGGTTTGATTCCCAGGGAATGCATGAACTGATCAACCTCGAATGCAATGTATGGATAAAAGCATCTGATAAATGCATACATGTGGATGTTTATGAGAGTAGGCGTTCCCTTACCGTGCTCCGGCATGCATTAGTGTTGACACTACACATGCGATGTGGTCGCATGACTAATTATACCTGCTAATTTTCTCCAGCGTTTATTTGCATGTGCTGTCTGTGTTGTTTTAGTGCTCGATTCACTGAATGATTTTAGCAGATCAGGTACTGACACAACAAACGCCCACAAAATTAGTGCTGATCACAGTGTACATGGCTGCTGACACTTTGACAGGTTCTCTTTGCACTTTCTAATATGCCCGCATGCATTCTTACATAATATATGCCTAATATGTTGAAATTTTCATCTAAAAATCTAAAATGTGTTGAAAATTTAGAAAGCATTATTCATTGCATTTAGCAAATATTGATTGGCTCTTTGATTAATTACACAATTCCTATTTTGTGACCTGGTTTTTATTTTAAAATATGTCACATTCACTCTTGTGTGTCTAATAGTATGCCTAATATCTTGAAAATTTCATCTAAAAAAAAAAAAAAAAAAAAAAAAAAAAGCTATGTCTAATAATATGTTGATTATTTTTTATTATTTTTTTTTTTTAAATAAATTATTATTAAATTATATTATTCATTTTACACTACAGCAAAAAGTTTTTGAACAGTAAGATTTTTGTTTTTTTTAAAGGCGGCTCTTCTGCTCACCAAGCCTGCATTTATTTGATCCAAAGTACAGCAAAAGCAGTACAAATTTTAAATATTTTTACTATTTAAAATAACTGTTTTCTATATGAATATATTTTAAAATGTAATTTATTCCTGTGATGCGCAGCTGAATTTTCAGCATCATTACTCCAGTCT
This sequence comes from Cirrhinus mrigala, assembly GCA_036247105.1. Taxonomy (NCBI): domain Eukaryota; kingdom Metazoa; phylum Chordata; class Actinopteri; order Cypriniformes; family Cyprinidae; genus Cirrhinus; species Cirrhinus mrigala. The sequence goes on from CM070021.1 coordinate 35,181,497, forward strand.
TCAGTGTCACTTGATCCTTCAGAATTCATTCTAATATGCTGATTTGCTGCTCAACAAGCATTTATTATTAACATTATTGTTATCAGTATTTAACAATATTTATTATTTGATTCAGATCGGGGCTTCGGTGCTGGATCTCGAATCATTTGATTCAGTTCGGAACTTCGGTGCAGCTTAGCGAATCATTTGATTCAGATCAGAGCTTCGGAGCGGAGTCGCAAATCTTTTGATTCAGTTCGGAGCGGGTTTGCGAGTCTTTTGATTCAAATCAGAACTCTGGACGGGTTCTCGAATCATTTGATTCAGTTCAGAGCTTCGGAGCGGGTTCGCAAATCATTTGATTCAGTTCGGAAAAACGAACGAAAAAGTTGAGTCAGTCGAGTACATTTTTTCAGGATTCTTTGATCAATAGAAAGATCCAAAGATCGGCATTTATCTGAAATAAAAAGCTTTTTTAACATTATACACTATACCATTCAAAACCCTGGAGTTAGTATAATTTTTTGGGAGGAAAGAAAAAGAAAGAAATTAACACTTATTTAGTAAAGTTTAAATCGATCAAAAGTGATGATAAAGACATTTATAATGTTACAAAAAAATTCTATTTCAGATAAATGCTGTTCTTCTGAACTTTCTATTCATCAAAGAAACAAAAAAGAAAAAAATAATAATAATAACAATAATAATAGTAATAGTAATAATAATAATAATAAATGTTCAAATCAGAACATTAGAATGATTTGTGAAGGATCATGTGACGAGTAATGATGCAAAAAAATTCAGCTTTGAAATCACAGGAATAAATTACATATTGAAATATATTCAAATAGAAAGCAGTTATTTTAAATAGTACAAACATTTTAAAATTGTACTGTTTTTGCTGTGCTTTGGATCAAATAAATGCAGCCTCAGAGAGCAGAAGAGACTTCTTTAAGAAGCATACAAATCTGACTGTTCAAAAATTTCAACAAAAAAATAAAATAAAATAACTATGTCTAATATGTTGATATTTTTAACTCGCTTTGGATAAAACCATCTGCCAAATGCATAAATGAAAATAAAAACGCAAAAGTCAAAATATTTCTAGTCTCGTCAACCATGTAAATGACACAGCCTGTGTTTTAAACTCAAAACGCCAAAATTTGACGAAAAAGTTGAGTAGTTATTAATATTATTTTTGATCGTTTAACATTTCAGTTAAACATTTGTAGAATATTAAATATTTAGCTTGGCTTATATGTGACGTCTCACACTTTGACCGTCGAAACTGAAGCGCTCTTCTTCTGTGAACCGTAAACCCCGCCTCCTTTGATCCGATTGGCCATCATGATCATTTTGACCTTGACGAGCACCTCTGACAGCTGAGGCAGTGAAATGTAACAGTTCAGTTTCATATAAGAATGATAAGGACTAAATGAAAGCATGTATAATCCACAGGGTTTTGGGCTCAAATAGCACACACTAATATCGATCCCTTATGAGGGGGTATAATAAAGCCCTCCAGAGTCGCTCTCTATGCTTTGCCTAATTTATGAATGTGAAGGGCCGCGCTCTCGGTCGCTAGGTAACACACTCTCCGTTTGACAGCTTTGTAGATTCACAGGTGTAAATTTTGGAGATTGGATTTGCTCAGTGAGCGTGTGTGTGTGTGTGTGTGTGTGTGTGTGACTATTATTCTTTCAGCTGCAGCTGATAACAGGTGAATCTGATCACAAATGCAATCATGGATAATTCTGCTCGCATCACAGATCCACATCTGACCATCTGAGCTGCCTTAGTTCTGACGTTTTCAATGAATATGAATACAAAAACTGTTTGGATGCTTATGAAAGTCTGATTGCCATTACAATGGAATATGAAGTATGAAACCTAAAGTTATTTATTATAAAGAAAGATGCACAAACACAGTCACTCTGAATTTTTGTTTTTAAGGTTTTCTAATTCAAAATTTCATGTTAAATTGAATGGTATTTGCCATTTTTTTTTGTAAAATTTACTATAATTTCTGAGCAAAAATTGTTTCTGCACCATTTTTTTTTCAGTATAACACAAATACGCTCTAAGAACGTTTTGCAAAATTTGCGATTAAGTTATGAAAATGTTATTTCTGAATGAAATAAAACGTCCAGTTTTTACAATGTTTAAAAACAAATTCCTGATTTTGCAAACGTTAAGGGAAAGTTACATTTTAAATTCCATTTAAAGCATTATGGGAATTAAAGAAAGAAATTATAGAAATTAATACTTTTATGTTTCAAGGATGCTTTCAATTGATCAAAAGTGATGATAAAGACATTTATAATGTTACAAAAGATTTCTATTTCAAATGCTGTTCTTCTGGACGTTTTTTTTTTTATAATAATATAATGGTTTTTGAACAGAAAATCTGAATATTCAAATGATTTCTGAAGGATCACGTGACACTGATGAGTGGAGTAATGATGCTGAAAATTCAGCTTTGAAATCACAGGAATAAATTACATTTCAAAATATTTTAATATATTATTTTAAATAGTAAAAATATTTAAAACGTTTTGCAAAAGTTGCTATTCAGTTATGAAAATGTTATTTCTGAATGTTCTGTAAATGTTTAAAATGTCCAATTTTTAAAAATGTTTAAAAACAAATTCCTGGTTTTGAAAACATTAATGGAAAGTTACATTTTAAATTCCATTTAAAACATGGGAATTAAAGAAAGAAATTATGGAAATGAATACTTTTATTTAGCAAGGATGTTTTAAATTGATCAAAAGGGATGATGAAGACATTTATAATGTTTCTATTTCAGATAAATGCGGTTCTTCTGAACTTTTATTCATCAAAAAACCTGAAAAAAACTACTCATCTGTTTTCAACATAATAATAATAATTAAAAATATTTTTTTTAAATGATAATATAATGTTTTTTTGAGCAGCAAATCTGAATATTCAAATGATTTCTGAAGGATCATGTGACACTGAAGACTGGAGTAATGATGATGAAAATTTGGAAAAAATGGTTTTGCAAATGTTAAGGGAAAGTTACATTTTAAATTCCATTTGAAACCTTATGGGAATTAAAGAAAGAAATGATAGAAATTAATACTTTTATTTAGCAAGGATGCTTTAAATTGATCAAAAGTGATGATACAGACATTTACAATGTTACAAATGATTTCTATTTTAGATAAAAACTTTTATTTATTTATTTTAAACTTTTATTCATCGAAAAACCTGAAAAAAATCTGCTCAGATGTTTTCAACATAATAATAATAATAATAATAATAATAACAATAATTTTTTTTGAGCAGCAAATCAGCATATTAGAATGATTTCTGAAGGATCATGTGACTGGAGTAATGATGCTAAAAATTCTGCTTTAAAATTACAGGAATAAATTAAAATGTAAAATATATTTAAATAAATAACGGTTATTTTAAATAGTAAAAATATTTCAAATGTTTTTGCGCATTTTTTGTAACTCATTTTGGATAAAAACGTCTGCTGAATCCATAAATAAAAACAGTGATTTTTTTGAAGATTATTGGAGAACATTTTACAGGAGAACATTGAGTTTTTCTAATTCAAAATTTCACATTAAATTCAATGGTACTTGCCATTTCTTTGTAATTGTAAAATTTACTACAATTTTTGAGCAAAAATTGTTTCTACACCTTTTTTTTTTCAGTATAACTTAAATACGTTCTAAGAACGTTGCAATTAAGTTATGAAAATGTTATATCTGAATGTTCTCTAAATGTTCAAAGCATCCAGTTTTTAAAATGTAACAAAAAAATTCAAATGTTAAGGGAAAGTTACATTTTAAATTCTATCTAAAACATTATGGGAATGTTACTTTTGAATGTTCTTTGAACATTCTGAAACAAGTAGCAACATTTAAAAAAATGTTACAAATGTTGCAGAAGGAACATTCCATAAATGATGCATAAATACAGTTTCTGTGCACATGGTTTGAAAACATTATTAAAAAAAAAAAAAAAATACACATGTCAGAATCTTGAGAACGTTACAAACATGTTGACGGACAAACGTTTGTTTGGTTTGAAATGATTAAACGAGTCGTTTATGTTTATGCATTTATCCAAAGCAACTTCCAGAAGAGGAACAAAAGCAATTCATCAAAGAGCAACAATATTTGTAATATACAATTCCAGATTTATTAGACAGCTGATGGACAGAGTAAGTAGAAAACGCCAGAACAGTTCATTTGCGTTTGAGACAATATTTAGACGTATTACTGCACATGAAATCATCAGCCCAACGTTTATTTTGCATCAGTTCTGCTGTTGCTCTGAAAACCTGACATCATCTCAACTCTTGGCATCTGAGCGGCTCCTGATTTAAGGTGTCGGTGTGGAGCCGCATTTTCTGGCCCGGGTGGAACTAGAACTTTGGCAGCGGGTCCAGAAGGGACTTGAATGTTTGTGTGTGTGTGTTTGACTTTCAGTACTGGCTGTTTTCTGTTTGTTTGTGACATACGGACGGACACGTCGACAAGTGGCAAATGAGATTGTGTGTTTGTGCGTGTGTTTGTGTGTTTTGGGGTTGGACGGCCCGACGGAAAGGTTGGAGTGAAGCCAGAGGCCGGAGAGAACCGTTTCGCGCTTATCAGACTCAACACATTGCCTCTTTCACACACACACACACACACACACACACACACACAGTTCACAAGTACACAAACAACTTCCACTTTCTAGTGAATCAGGGGACGTTAAATGTTTTATCTGGTTGTGTTTGTTTGTGCGGGAATTCTCTGATATCCGCTGTCATACGTGAATTATGAGCCAATTTCCACACTTAATGGATTTACTTCTCGTCCAAACTCGTGGCCTTTGATCTTTGACTTTTCACCCCTCCTCACCATCCCTTAAACCCCTAATTTTGTCACGGTTTCTCTTTTGTTGTTTGCGCTTGTGATCCGATGGAATATTTGTGATTTTGCACTGTAGGAAAGAAATTGTTGAGAAAACGTACAAATTTTACGCAACCTGATGCAGTATAATTAAAAATAAAAAAGTCTTAAAAATGTCCTTAGTAACTTTCTTTTGTCAATTTTAATTAATTCGTTCATTAAATGCAAAATAAATTCATCTTCGTTCAGCCAATAAATTCATCAAGCCAAATTTTCAATAAACTGATCTATCATTTTATTTTTAGATGTTAAATATTTTAATGTAATGTAGTTTTTTTTTACATTGTACAAAAGGTTGCAAAAACTCGTAATTGGCTTGCAGATTTTTTAATTTAATATTTGGTGTGTCCTTTTATATTTTGTTCATTTGTAAATGTATTTAAAATTTGTAAAAAAAAAAAAAAAAGGAAAATGTAAAAAAAATATAAAATAAATTAGAAAATGTATAATAAAATGTTTTATATAGAGGGTGTGTTTTTGTAAATATTTGTGTTTTTATGCTTTTTAATTATTTAAAAATTTGATAGGAGCGTAATAAATTATTTAATAAGAAAATGTAAATATTTGTAGGCTATAATTTATAAATTATATAATAATTTGTATCATTTATGAATTAAATGATAAAAAAATAAGCCAGATTGCATTAAATGAACATGAGGTTTGGTATTAAAAACTTGAAAAAGTAAGTTTACCTTAGTTTTATAAATATATACAATTTTTTTGTCATTTTTTTTTTAAGTTGAAGTTTTAAAAATAATATTTGGTGTGTCCTTTTATATTTTGTTAATTTATAAATGTATTTTATAAATTTATAAAATACATGTGAAATTTCTTAATAAAATGTTTTACGTAGAGGCTGTGTTTTTGTAAATATTTTTTTTAAGTATTTAGAAATTTGATAGGAGTGTAATAAATAATGAAAATAAAATAATTATTTAATAAGAAAATTTAAATATTTGTATAATTAAGTAATTAAATTAATTATTTTTAAGTTAAAGTTTTTTATAATAATATTTGGTTTGTCCTTTTATATTTTGTTAATTTATAAATATATTTTATAAATTGATTAAATAAATGTGAAAATTCACAATAAAGTGTTTTATATAAAAAGTGTTTTATATAAAAAGTGTTTTTGTAAATATTTCCATTTTTACGCTTTTTGAATAATTCAGAAATTTGAAATGAAATAATTATTTAATAAAAAAATTATATAGTTGTGTATTTTATAAATTATATAATAATTTATATAATTTGTGAATTAAATGATAAAGAAATAAGCCAAATTACATTAAATGAGCATGAAGTTTGGAATTAAGTAAGTTTACCTTAGTTTTATAAAGATATTACTATTCTTTTTCTTTTTAGTTAAAGTTTTTTTTTTTTTTTTAAGTTTTTTAGTTTTAGTTTAATTTATATTTAAATATTTAATATTCTTAGTAAATACAATGTAAGTCAAAGCATATAGAAACAAAACAATTATTTATTTGAATAAAGAAAATAAGCCAAATTAACATGAACTTGATGTAAGTTTACCATAGTTTTATAAAAATATTCCAACTAATTTTTTAAGTTTAAGCAACTTTAGATAAGTGGTTGAGTCAGTAAAATATATTGCGTCAAGTTTTAAGTAAATGCAACTTAATTGAGCCAAAGCAAAAAGAAAAATCAGAAATTTAAGTTCAGTAAACTGAATTTGTAAGTATAGCCATATAAAAAAAAGTTTTATAGGACATCATGTAACTATCAACTGCAGTGCATGCTGGGAAGTCTCAAAGCCTCAACATTTCAGCAAAAATGTTCAATTTGTAATTCTTTGTTCGGTCAACTGAGTTTGAGAAAACAGTTGGGAAAACATTTGGGATTCAGTTGATCTCGTCTTCTATTGATCTGCTAATGTTTGTGACTCATAAACTGGAAAACGTTGTTTTTTTTCCAACGTGTGAATCTGTGAATGACCTTCAGCCGACGGTCACGTGATCCTGAACGACCAATCAGACACTCTTTAGGTTTGTGGTGGGAATTACGGCTGAAGTGGGCGTGAATGAGGGAGCCGGAGGAAGAGCCGGCCGTTTACGGGATGGATTTATTAGCGAGGGGAGCGTCCGCGTTTGGCAGGAGAGAGAGGGACGTTTAAGAGGCTGGATGAAAGAGAAAAGCAGCACGAGATGAAGAAAGGGCTTTATAGACGGAGAGAGAGATGGATGGATGAATCCGGGTCTTTAAGCTCCATTAGAAGAGCTTTATATTCAGTGTAATGAACTGAAGGGTACAGGAAGGAGAACTCAAACACACACACACACACACACACACACTCCAGCTGACGCTCTTAACTTGTAGGGATATATAAGACGGTTAGTTAGTGGTCAGGGTTTGGTTGGTTAACTTTGACCTTTGCGTGCAAAAAGCATCTTTGTCTACTGATGGCTATTTAAAAATATTTAAGCTATAATATTACCTAGTGAGTGTTTAATGTTATCGGATTGTTTTTTTTTTTTTTTTTTTTTTTTTGGAGGCTACTAAAGTGTGTAACGCTCTTGTATTTGTCCTGTTATTTAAAGGTTACACAACATTTTTTACAATTACTAATTTTGTTTTTACACAAATTTTATTTTTACCCAAAATATGACATTATTTATTTTTTTTAACATGTTAAAATGTTCAAAGTTTGTTGTTGTTGTTGTGATTAGAACATTATTTAAAATTTGCAAAAATGTTTTTACAACATTCTGTTAACTTTATTTTCATAAAAAAATATTTGAATTTTTTTTTTTAAGTTAAAGTTTTTGAAAATAATATTTGGTGTGTCCTTTTATATTTTGTGTAATAAATAATTGAAATAAAATAATTGTTGAATTAAAAATTATATAGTTGTACATATTAAAAATGATAAAAAAATACATTAAAAATTAAATTACATTAAATGAACATAAAGCTTGGTATTAACTTGAAAAAGTAAGTTAAATTAAAAAAAAAAAAAAAAAAAAAAAAGATTTTTAACTTTTTTTAAAGGATGTTAAAATGTCTAAGGTTTTTGTTGTGATTAGAACATTATTTAAAATTTACGAAAATATTTTTGCAACATTCTGTTAAGGTTATTTTCATTAAAAAATATTTGAAGGTTTTTTTTTTAAGTTATAGTTTTTGAAAATAATATTTGGTGTGTCCTTTTATATTTTGTGTAATAAATAATTGAAATTGAAATAATTGTTGAATTAAAAATTATATAGTTGTACATATTAAAAATTATAAAAAATTACATTAAAAATTAAATTACATTAAATGAACATGAAGCTTGGTATTAACTTGAAAAAGTAAGGTAAAGTTTTAAAAAAAAAAAAAAAAAGATTTGTAACTTTTTTTAAAGGATGTTCAAATGTCCAAAGTTTTTGTTGTGATTAGAACATTATTTAAAATTTACAAAAATATTTTTACAACATTCTGTTAACTTTATTTTCATAAAAAAAAAAAAAAAAAAAAAAAAAAAAATTGAATGTTTTTTTTTGTTTTTAAGTTAAAGTTTTTGAAAATTATATTTGGTGTGTCCTTTTATATTTTGTTATTTTATACATTTATAAAATAAATGTGAAAATTCATATAAATAGTTTTATATCGAAAGTGTGTTTTTGTAAATATTTTGCGTTTTTACGCTTTTTAAATAATTCAGGAATTTGACAGGAGTGTAATAAATAATTGAAACAAAATAATTATTGAATTAAAAATGATATAGTTGTACATATTAAAAATGATAAAAAAATATACATTAAATTACATTAAAAATTAAATTACATTAAATGAACATGAAGCTTGGTATTAAAAACTTAAAAAAGTAAGTTAAAGTTTTTTTTTTTTAAAGATTTTTAACTTTTTTAAAGGATGTTAAAATGTCCAAAGTTTTTGTTGTTTTTGTGATTAGAACATTATTTAGAATTTACAAAAATGTTTTTACAACATTCTGTTAACTTTATTTTCATTAAAAAATATTTGAATGTTTTTTTTAAGTTATAGTTTTTGAAAATAATATTTGGTGTGTCCTTTTATATTTTGTGTAATAAATAATTGAAATAAAATAATTGTTGAATTAAAAATTATATAGTTGTACATATTAAAAATTATAAAAAAATTACATTAAAAATTAAATTACATTAAATGAACATAAAGCTTGGTATTAACTTGAAAAAGTAAGGTAAAGTTAAAAAAAAAAAAAAAAAAAAAGAAGATTTTTAACTTTTTTTAAAGGATGTTAAAATGTCCAAGGTTTTTGTTGTGATTAGAACATTATTTAAAATTTACGAAAATATTTTTGCAACATTCTGTTAAGGTTATTTTCATTAAAAAAATATTTGAAGGTTTTTTTTTTAAGTTAAAGTTTTTGAAAATAATATTTGGTGTGTCCTTTTATATTTTGTGTAATAAATAATTGAAATAAAATAATTGTTGAATTAAAAATTATATAGTTGTACATATTAAAAATTATAAAAAATTACATTAAAAATTAAATTACATTAAATGAACATAAAGCTTGGTATTAACTTGAAAAAGTAAGGTAAAGTTAAAAAAAAAAAAAAAAAAAAAGAAGATTTTTAACTTTTTTTAAAGGATGTTAAAATGTCCAAAGTTTTTGTTGTGATTAGAACATTATTTAAAATTTACAAAAATATTTTTACAACATTCTGTTAACTTTATTTTCATAAAATAAAAGTATTTGAATGTTTTTTTTTAAGTTAAAGTTTTTAATGTTAAAGTTTTTGAAAGTACTTGAAATAAATAAATAATAATATATAATTTAATAATAAATAATTGAAATAAAATAAATATTTAATTTAAATTATATAGTTGTAAATTAAATGATAAAAAAGCCAAATTACATTAAATAAATGTGTAAAGTTTGGTGTTAAAAACTTGAAAAAGTAAGTTTATCTTAGTTTTATAAAGATATTACAACTTTTTTTTTTTTTTTTAGTTAAAGTAAATATTTACATTTATATTTAAATATTTCATATTTTTAAGTTAAAGTTTTTGAAAATAATATTTGGTGTGTCCTTTTATATTTTGTTATTTTATATATTTATAAAATAAATGTGAAAGTTTATAATAAATAGTTTTATATAAAAAAAAGTGTTTTGTAAATATTTGTGTTTTTACACTTTTTAAATAATTCAGGAATTTGATGAATTTGAGTGTAATAAATAATCAAAATAAAATAATTATTGAATTAAAAATTATATAGTTGTACATATTAAAAACAATTTAAAAAATTACATTAAATTACATTAAACATTTAATTACATTAAATGCACAAGAAGCTTGGTATTAAAAACTTGAAAAAGTAATTTTTTTTTTTTTTTTTTTTTTTTAAGATTTGTAACTTTTTTCTGAAGGATGTTAAAATGTCCAAAGTTGATGTTGTTGTGATTAGAACATTATTTACAATTTACAAAAATGTTTCTTACAACATTCTATTAATTTTATTAAAAAATAATTATTAAATTTTTTTATTAAGTTAAAGTTTTTTTTTATTATTTAAAGTTTTTGATAATTTTAATAATATTTGGTGTATCCTTTTATATTTTGTTAAATTATAAATGTATTTAATAAATTTCTGAAATAAATGTGAAAATTGTAATTTTTTTTACTCTTTTTGAATAATTCAGAAATTTGATAGTGTGTAAATTTGAGTGTAAATAAATAATTGAAATAAAAAAATAATTATTTAATTAAAAATTATACAGCTGTACATATTAAAAATGGTATAATAATTTGTATAATTTATAAATTAAATGGTAAAAAATAAGCCAAACCTTTTTTTCACACTGACTTTTTTTTTACGTTAAAATAAATATTTAAATTTATATTTAAATATTTCATATTGTTAGTAAATATAATGTAACAAAGTCAAAACATACAGAAACAAAACAATTATTTATATGGTTTGAACTAAGAAAATAAGCCAAATAAATTGTTATGATTAGAACATTATTTAAAATCGACAAAAATGTTACGACATTCTATTAACTTCATTTTCATTTTTTTAAAAAAATGGGATGTTTATTTTTTAATATTCTAAGAATTTAAAAATGTCTGGTTCATTTTAGAATGTTATTTAAAAGTTTATTTTTAATATTCTAAGAATGTTAGAACATTCAAATCATGAGAGTTTTCTTGTCATAATTAGAATGTTATTTAAAAGTAACAAAAACGTTTTTTAGAACATTTAAGTAACGATAACATCATAAGAAAGTTCAGAGAATGATTATCTCTGTTGATAAGAACGTTACATAAAAACATTACTTAATGTTTTGTGACATTTATACAACATTTAAAAACCGTTAGTGAATGAGAACGATCGGCTCTTACAAATACACTATTTTTCCGTTGTTCATGGAATGTTTTATTTCTGAAACAAATATAAAACTGAAAAAAATGTTCAGAGAACATTCAGAAATAATGTTTTTAAGTTAATGTGAACGTTAGCAAAATGTTCTAGAACTTATTTTTGATTGCTGGGAACTGTGATCTAAAAGTACTGTATGTGCTCCTTCTGTGAAATAATAATACTACATATTTTTGAGTGAGTAGGCAAGTTTCGCACATCCTGTCACTCACTGGACAACTCCACATTTCACTTTATTTAATTTACTCTACTCAGCAGTTCTTCCTACTGTATTGGAAAGAAAAAAGTACATTGTGTCTTTGCTTAGTGATGCATTTATTAATTTAATGGCCAAATGGATTTTTATGAAAGTTCACAGTGTTGTTGCAGATGAAATGAATATTTTTCATCAGGCTAGATATTGATTATTAATTACTCCAACCCCTTTATATAAACCCCTCTGCTTATCCGTTAACGGTCTCGCACAACTGCCATGTTTGTAGTTTTTGTTTAGCACTTTTGTTTTATGTGTTTGTAGCTCTAAACAATGCAAATAGTGAACTTTTCGGTGCTTTTGGGATACTCATTTCAACATATGATTTGGAACACACTAATTCTAATTTTAAACTCTATGTAGGACAGATTGTATGTGATAATATGTGTATAATAAAATTATTATTATTTAAAATAATAATAAAAATATTTATTTATTTATTTATTTATTTATATTTAAGTATTAATATAAAAAAATAATATTGCACATTTAATTTTTTTTTTTTGTTGTTGTTGTAAATACTACATGTAATCATTTAAAAATTAAATCAAAGTTTAGTCATTATTTAGCCTAGCATTGTTCTGACGCTGTATGACCTAATTAAAAAAAAAAAAAAAAAAAAAAGAGTTCTGATTTCTGGGTCACATATGTGAAGTATAATAAAAATTATATGGATATAAAATGTATATTAAAAAAAAAAAAAAAAAAAAAAAAAAAAAAAATATATATATATATATATATATATATATATATATATATATATATATATATATAATTTAATAATGATATTATATATTAAAACTGTTTAATTATAATTATAATTAAAATGAATGCAAACATATTTATTTGTTTATTTATATTTAAGTATTCATATTTTTGCATATATATTGCATTATATTAAAAAATTTAATTAAAATTCAGTCTTCATTTGCCCTGGCATTGTTCTAATGCTGTATGACCTAATTAAAAATAAAAAAAAAAAATAAAATAAATAAACAAAACATTTCTTACAATTGGGTCACATATATGAAGTATAATAAAAAAGTATATGGCTATAAAACGTATATTAAAAATGGAATTTAAAATGAATTAATCCTTGAATTAATTACTAAAATGAATTAATAAGATAATTATAATTAAAAATAATACTAAAACTTTATTTACTTATTTATTTATATTTAAGTATTCATATTTTCAAAAAAATTATATTGCACATTTAATCATATTTTTGTAAATACCAAGTGTAATCATATAAAAATTAAATAAATTCAGTCATTATTAAACCTGGTAGTGTTCTAATGCAGTATGACAAACAAACAAACAAACAAACAAACAAACAATAAATAAACAACTTCTTACAAAAAAAATTCTTACAATTGGGTTGCATATTTGAAGTATAATAAAGTATATGGATATAAAAAGTATATATATATATATATATATATATATATATATATATATATATATATATGAAGATAATAAAATTAATAATAATATAATATATCAGAATAATAAAATAATTATAATTAAAAATAATAAAAAATATGTATGTATTTATATTTACGTATTCATATATGAAGTTAATAATATTATAGTATATAAATTAAGAATAATATAATATATTAAAATAATTATAATTTTAAAAAATAATAAAAAATATTTATTTATTTATATTTAAGTATTCATACACACACACACACACACACACACACACACACACACACACACACACACATATATATATATATATATATATATATATATATATATATATATATATATATATATATATATATGATGTTTATATTATAGTATATAAATTAGTAATAATATAATATATTAGAATAATAAAATAATTATAATTAAACATAAAAACAATATATATATATATATATATATATATATATATATATATATATATGAGCATTTAATCATATTTTTGTAAATACCAAGTAAATTAAAATTCAGTCATTATTTACCCTGGCATGAAAATAACAAAAATAATAATAATAATAATAAAATAAAAAATCTAAATCCTATTCACACACCTAATTCAAGCTTTAACAATAATTATGCAAAAATGTCACAGAATTTTTCCATTCAACTTTATATTTTATTCAAAACAACCTGAATTTCAGTGTATTATTAGTGATTTTGGTCATTGTGCACAGCTGCACCTTAATGAGACTGTTGAAAATTTCAGTAATAAATGTTTATGTTTAATTTTTGCAATGGACTGCTGTGAATGCGGGTTGAAAATATACTCAAAATGATGCAACAAATCCTCATAATTTCATAAATCCTTCATTTTTGGGGTGAAACGTGACTCCCCACACCAATTTGCACCAATTCCTCTTCCAGATCATCTGTGTGGACTGAACTGACATGTTGTTCACGTGTGTTCATGAAGCAGATTTAAATGTGTTTGGCAGGAGTTTCTGAATGAGAAATCTGAGCTGGAGACGACTGGAAAACCACTTAAATCCACATTAACCCTGAACACGTGTGTGTTTGTGTGAGAAATCCGCCGTCTGCTTCTCCTAGCCGTCGTGTCTTGGCCGACGTCTCGAGGAGAGTCGCTTCGGGCGCTGCGTGTTTGCGTGTGAGATTGCGTGCGGATTTATTCGCCGGTTCTGGAGGGGACGCTAGCAGAGGTCAAAGGTCAGGCTGGACATCCCTCAAACAAACGCCCCGTTTCACAGCCTCATCCGGCGGAACAGACGCTCCGCTCGCTGTCGGCGCGTCCCGGGGCGTCCGAGGTCAGATCGAGCCGTTCCAGGATCAGTTCTAACAGCGTCCGGTCTCCCCGAAGCGGAGCTGTTTCTGATGATACAACAGCAGATCCGAAACGTCTGTGTTTCTGTGTTTTTCTGTGTTTCTCTTTCTCTTCTCACCACAGGCGAAGCCGTTTCACCGCCATTAACCAGAGAGACAGAAACAGAGATGAGATGCGACGTTCGGGCATTTTCACCAGCCGGGAAAGAGTTCAAAAACACGTCCGGCGCATATTCACCCTCAAATCTGGAGAAAGAAACAAGAAAATATATTTTGCGTAAGGCGAAGGTCGAACTGTGACATTATTTTTATGAGTATTAAATGTTTTCAAAACCCATTTTACTTCCGAATGCAATGTGCATCCTGGTTAATCATGATATTTATTACGAAATATAAATGTAGGGCAGGAGTTTATCCGTGAGGAATTGATTGGATGGTGAAAAATGTAGGGAAAAATGGAAAAAAAGTTCTGTCTGAACTGGTAAATAATTATGATTTTAATGGACAACTGCAAGTATTCCAAAGAATAAATGCATTATTTTCAGTAAATGCATTAAAGTGATTAGAGTTTGGAGGTGCTTTATTATCATGAAAATAATGTCAGATAATGCAAAATAAAATAATTAAATAATATAATGTAATATAATATAATATATATGCATTACAGTGATTCGAATTAGATTTTGGATGTGCTTTAATATGAAAATAATGTCAAATAATATAATATAATAATATATATGCATTAAAGTGATTAGAATTAGATTTTGGGGGTGTTTTATTATCATTAAAATAATGTCAAATAATTCAAAATAAAATAAGAATAGAATAGAATAGAATATAGTAAATATAAAATAAAATAAGAATAGAATAGAGTATATATGCATTAAAGTGATTAGAATTAGATTTTGGGGTGTTTTATTATCATTAAAATAATGTCAAATAATTCAAAATAAAATAAGAATAGAATAGAATAGAATATAGTAAATATAAAATAAAATAAGAATAGAATAGAGTATATATGCATTACAGTGATTAGAATTAGATTTTGGGGGTGTTTTATTATTATAAAAAATAATGTCAAATAATTTAAAATAAAATAATAATATAATATAAAATAAAATATAATAATATATATGCAATAAAGTGATTAGACTTAGATTTTGGGGTGTTTTATTATCATGAACATAATGTCAGATAATGCAAAATAAAATAATAGAGTAGAATAGAACAGAATAGAATATACATTACAGTGATTAGAATTAGGTTTGGGGGTGTTTTATTATCATGAAAATATTGTCAAATATTTCAAAATAAAATAATAAAATAAGAATAGAATAGAATAGAATATATATGCATTAAAGTGATTAGAATTAGATTTTGGGGTGTTTTATTATCATTAAAATAATGTCAAATAATTCAAAATAAAATAATAAAATAAGAATAGAATAGAATAGAATATATAAAATAATAAAATAAGAATAGAATAGAACAGAACAGAATAGAATAGAGTATATATGCATTAAAGTGATTAGAATTAGATTTTGGGGTGTTTTATTATCATTAAAATAATGTCAAATAATTCAAAATAAAATAATAAAATAAGAATAGAATAGAATAGAATATATAAAATAATAAAATAAGAATAGAATAGAACAGAACAGAATAGAATAGAGTATATATGCATTAAAGTGATTAGAATTAGATTTTGGGGTGTTTTATTATCATGAAAATAATGTCAAATAATGCAAAATAATAGAATAGAATAGAATATATATGCATTACAGTGATTAGAATTAGATTTTGGGGGTGTTTTATTATTATAAAAAATAATGTCAAATAATTCAAAATAAGATAATAATATAATATAAAATAAAATATGATAATATATATGCAATAAAGTGATTAGATTTAGATTTTGGGGTGTTTTATTATCATGAACATAATGTCAGATAATGCAAAATAAAATAATAGAGTAGAATAGAATAGAACAGAATAGAATATACATTACAGTGATTAGAATTAGGTTTGGGGGTGTTTTATTATCATGAAAATATTGTCAAATAATTCAAAATAAAATAATAAAATAAGAATAGAATAGAATAGAATATGCAATAAAGTGATTAGACTTAGATTTTGGGGTGTTTTATTATCATGAAAATAATGTCAAATAATGCAAAAGAATAGAATAGAATAGGATATATATGCATTACAGTGATTAGAATTAGATTTTGGGGTGTTTTATTATCATGAAAGTAATGTCAAATAATTCAAAATAAAATAATAATAGAATAGAATAGAATAGAATAGAATATATATGCAATAAATTGATTAGACTTAGATTTTGGGGTGTTTTATTATCATGAAAATAATGTCAAATAATGTAATAGAATAGAATAGAATAGAATATATATGCATTACAGTGATTAGAATTAGATTTTGGGGTGTTTTATTATCATGAACATAATGTCAAATGATGCAAAATAAAATGAATAGAATAGAATAGAATAGAATAGAATAGAATAGAATAGAATAGAATATGCATTACAGTGATTAGAATTAGGTTTGGGGGTGTTTTATTATCATAAAAAATAATGTCAAATAATTCAAAATAAAATAATAATATAATATAAAATAAAATATAGAAATATATATGCATTAAAGTGATTAGATTTGGATTTTGGGGGGATATTTTAAATATAATATAATATAATATAATTTTCCTAATTACATTATACAAAATTTTGTTAATCTTAATTTTATTTATTTATGAATCCTACATTTTTCTTTTAATACTGTGTGAGAAACATGACCCAGCTGTGTTCTTCATGTGAGATTCATCCAGCTAGTGTTCATGATAATGTGATTGTGACACTGATGGATGGACAGACAAACACACACACACACACACATATATATCTGGTGTGAGTCGTGGTCAGTTATCTCTGGGTCACACATTCATCCTGTCCTATTACGACGGACACTGCAGTGAAATAGACCAATATATCAGTGTCACACGGCCACGTGTGTGTGTGTGTGTGTGTGTGTGTGTGTGTGTGTGTGTGTGCGCTCTCTCTCCAGCACCGAAGCACACACACACACACTTCATATGTGGAGACACATTGGCTCATATTTCCTGTGGATGTAATCTGTGTTTGTTTCAAATGTCTCTCTCTCTCTCTCTCTCTCTCTCTCTCTCTCTCTCTGACTGCAGTGGAACTTCATAGTCGACTAAGTGGAGATCTATAGAGGCAGGTTTTCTTTGACACAGTGCACACAAATATTGGGTAAAATGGCTTCTTTTTAATTAAACTCGACTTTTTTTGATTGTTATTTTGCAGTATTGATGTGTTTCTTTCTGCTTGTTGCAATATGTTGTGGAATTGCCTAATCAGTGACGGATACATGCAGTGCTGCCGTCCGCAAAACAACAAAAACAGAATAAAATAAAAAACTAGTAATAAAAATTAGGAATATATGTGACCCTGGACCACAAAAACATTCATAAGAATACATTTTTTTTAAAGATTTATATATCTTCTTTCCATAAGCTTTCTATTGATGTATGGTTTGTTAGGATGGGACAATACTTGTCTGAGATACAACTATTTGAAAATCTGAAATCTGAGGGTGCAAAAAAATCTAAATATTGAGAAAATCACCTTAAAAAAAAAAAAAAGTTCTTATCAATGCATATTACCAATCAAAAATTAAGTTTTGATATATTTACAGTAGGAAATTTACAAAATACCTTCATGGAACATGATCTTTACTTAATATTCAAATGATTTTTGGCATAAAAGAAAAATTTTGAAACATACAATGTATGTTGGCTGTTGCTACAAATATACCTGTGCTAAATAATAATAATAATAATAATAATAATAATAATAAAATGCATAAAAGTGTTAATATTTTTTTAAATAATTATAATTATTTTTTAAATTATAAATATTATGCCTTAATGATGTATATTAATTTTAATTAAATATATTTAATGTAATCTATGTAAAGACTAATGCCTTTACAAGACCTGTCTAAATAGTCAGCAATAAAATAGTCTAAAATTTTTTTATTACAAAATAAAAAAAAAAAAAAAGTAAAAGTAATAAAAAAAAAAGTAATAAAAATGATACATTTAGAATTAATATATATAAATTTTTTAAAAAATATATAATTTATTTAATATATAAATAATATATTATACTGCCTTTACAGGACCCATTTATGAACTATTACAATGCTGTCTTAGATAGTCAGGAAAACAAAATAACAATAAAATGATAAAAAATAAATACAATAATAACGAATATAATATACAGTACTAAAATGCATTAAAATAAAATATAATAAATAAGAATATAATAACATATATATATATATATATATATATATATACAATACAAAATAAAAAGTAATAAAATGACAAAACAATAATAAAAAATAATGATAAACAGAGTGATGCTGTCTATGTAGTGCACTCCAGTCACTTGTGAGGTTCATTGGAGTGCAGATATATAGGATACAGACAGTCAGTGAGCTTAGTTTTGGAACAGAGTCACACTGCACTTGTTTTTCATTCTCTAGTTGAAGCACATGGTTCAGTGAACCCAACCAGACAGAGAGAGAGAGAGAAGAAGAGAGAGAGAGAGAGAGAGAGAGAGAGACGCTCTACAGGCCGTCACACACTCACACACACACACACTTGCTGCCCCCTGTCCTGCTGGCTAAATATCAGTCCTCTGAGGCATTCGTTCGGAACACTTCGGAGATGGAGTGATAAAATCCAGGAGAGAGAGAGAGAGGGAGAGAGAGAGAGAGAGAGAGAGAGTGAGTGAGTTGAGTCTCTCCGGAGTGTTTTCCCTGTTTTTTTTTCTCTCACAGTGGGAAGAGAGACCAAAGGTAAACATCAGCGGCGCGTCAGGGTGGAAAACACACTCATTTATTTTTCATCTTTTCATTTTTCATCCTCCCCATTCAATTATCCGTTTGCTGTCACCGCTGGAAACCACATTTAGTGATTTTCAGCCGAGTGAGTTTGCCGGAAACATCAGCTTTTGGAGGATTCACAAACATACGGCCGAATATCAGCATTTCTGCTGGTTCACACCTCCATACCGCAACAATACATGGTAAAAACGCAGTAATTTGTTAGAAAACAACTGCCTGCTAAACACTCTCACAGTAGAGATTATTTTAATGTTGCTAAAAATATTTCAGGTTGTAAATGTAAAAAAAAAAAAAAAAAAGAGTTCATATATGTAAATATGATATGGTACAAGTTGTAAATTAAATGGAATACTGTATTTATTAAATTATATATTATTTAAAAAATATAAATTATAAATTTATTATGAAAGGCATTAGTATAAAATGTACTGTTAATTTATTTGTAAAATTAATTTATTATTTATATGCTTTTAAATGTAAATTACATTCATGTTTACTTATAGATATATCTATACAGTTTGAATTAATTTTTATAAAAAATATAAAAATTAAATGGAATACTACTGTATTTATTAAATTATTTATTCATTAAAAATAAAAAATAATTTATTATGAAAGGTATTTGTATAAAATGTATTCTTAATGTATTCAGAAAATTAATTAAATCTAAATTACATTCATGTTTAGTTTATATATATATATATATATATATATATATATAAATATATATATATATATATATATATATATATATATATATATTTAATTAATTTTAATTAAAAATATAAATTAATTAAATTTTTAATTAATTAAAAATATAAATTAATTTATTATGGAAGTAATTAAAATATTGAATATTATTTTATATATTATTTATATATTATTTATTATGAATATAATAAATGTATTGTTAATTTATTCTTAATTAAATTCTTATAAAATATATACATTTAAGTGTATATTACATTCATGTTTAGTTTTATATATATATATATATATATATATATATATATATATATATATATATATATATAGATATTATTGTATTGTATTGTATTAAATTAATTTTAATACAAAATTGAACACTGTATATGTTAAATTATTTATGAGGTAAAGATATTAATTAATTAATCCATTACGAAAGGTATTTGTATAAAATGTATTGTTTATATATTCTTAATTAATTTATTATAAAATATGTATATATTTCATTATAAATTGATTTTCAGAGTAAATACATTTAAATTACATTCAGAATTCATATTTTATCAAACACAACAGTATATTCTTTATTAAATTGCAAAATGTATACATTTAATGTACATGTAATCTATATGTTTAATATATAAAATATATGTAGTAAATGTGTATTTAATTAAATATATATTTAATATCAAATATTAGATATAAAATAATATTTATAAAATATTTACATTTACATGAATTTTTATTTATTTATTTATTTATTTATTTATTTTATGTGATTTATAAATTACACTACATAAAAAAGATACAACTATATACTAGGTCATACTATATACTATCATCCCAGTTAGAAATGTAGATTTGGGTGTTTTTGGGGGGTTTGAAGTTATTAAAATTCCGACTGTGAGACGTTTAGATGTCAGACAGTCAGCGGTCAGCGGACAGACTTGTTTTAATATGGAAATAATATGGAAAAACGGGTCCTTTCATAATAAAACACAGCGAAAGCCTCCTGACCCCACGAGAAAGAGTCGTTTTAATGGCGCTCCGCTCCTCGTCGGTCTGGTTTCTGCGCTGGATCTCGCTCAAGGTGACGTGAGGTGACGGTGCTCTGTTCCTCGGCCATTTTATGCTGAACGGCCACGTTATTAACGGCTGTTTTACTCGGTACAGGCCGTGAGAAATCCATCGGCTCGGTTAAACAGCTGAAATGTGACCGTTGTGCCTTCAGTGCGCCACTTAAACTGAAACTACCCCAAAAATATTTCCACTTTTTACTCTTTCTCTCTCCCTCAGGTGAAACACACTCACAGTCTCGATGAGTTCGATAATATTGATCGCTCTAATCATTCTGCAGATATACGGCTTTCTGATAAAGCGCCGCTGCTGCTCCCGGTGACGCGCCGCACAGCGCCGTAAATATTCCGCGCTCACGAGAGGAAGGAAATGAAAGGCGCTCGTCGTCGTATTTCCTCTAGATTGTGTTTGTTTTCTTGTGTAATAATCAGTGTGCTCAGGACGGATATGAGCTATGGGCTCTCGTTTCTCTCTCAATCACACACTCATGAAAGATCTGAGATAAACCGGATGAACTAATAAACCATTTAATGATCGTTCTCGCGCTTCAATCTGATTGGCTGGTTGTTCGTAACCTCTGTGTTTTGTTGTGTGCAGGTTCTCATCCGCAAAACTGGAATCAAATGCTGTTTACAACGTACCACATTCAGAAAAGGACACTTCAGAGAATCATCCTGAAATAAATAAATAATAATCGTGATTATGAGATAAAAAAAAAGAGTTGAAATTATGTCTTAAAACAGTAAAAGTCTAAATGAGCTTGTAAAATACCAAGTCATAATTATGAGATAAAAAATGTAAATTATGAGATGGTACTGTAAGTCATGAAGTTGGTCTAAATGACAACAAAAAGTTATAATTATGACATAAAAGACACAAACATGAGAAGTCATAATTAAAAAAATCTAAATTATGAGATGCTAGTTTATAACTAGATAAAACAAGTTCAAGACAAACTTTGAAGTTGGCTTGAGAAAGCCTGACCAGAAAGTTTGAAAAGATTTTAGAAATGTAAAAAAAAATTGACAGTTTTCAGTCTGAAATAGGTTGAAGTTTAAAGCTTGAATGTTTTAAAGGCTAATCTGTCAGATCGATAGATATTGTTAGATGACGGAAAGATAGATAGCATTTTAGCATGCTACTAGCATGATTAGCAAGTTACTAGCGTGTTGCTAGGATGATTAGCATGTTGCTAGCATATTAGCATGATTAACACACAGATAGCATTTTGTTAGCATGTTTTAACACGATTAGCAAATTACTAGCATGTTTCTAGCATGATTAGCAAGTTACTAAGATGTTGCTAGCATGATTAGCACGTAACTAGGATTTTGCCAGCATTTTACTAACCTGATTAGCATGTTGTTAGCATGAATATAGCATGATTAGCATGTTACTAGCATGTTGTTGGCATGATTAGCAAATTACTAGCATGGTTTAGCATGATTGGCAAGTTATTAACATATTGTTAGTATGATTAGTAAGTTACTAACATGTTGCTAGCATGATTCTGGCATGATTAACATATTACTTGCCTGTTGTTAGCATGATTAGCAAGTTACTAGCATGTTTCTAGCATGATTAGCAAGTAACTAGCATTTTGCCAGCATGTTACCAACCTGATTAGCATGTTGTTAGCATGATTCTAGCATGATTAGCAGGTTACTGGCATGTTGTTAACATGACAAGTTACTAACATGTTTTACTTTGTTACTAACCTATTTAGCATGTTGTTAGCATGATTCTAGCATGATAGGCATGTTACTAGCATGTTGTTGGCATGATTAGCAAGTTACTAACATGTTGCTGGGATGATTAACATGTTACTTGCCTGTTGTTAGCATGATTAGCAAGTTAGTTGCATTTTGCCAGCATGTTACTAACCTGATTAGCATGTTGTTAGCATGATTCTAGCATGTTACTAGCATGTTGTTAACATGATTAGCAAGTTACTAGCTTGTTTTGCTAACATGTTGCTAGCATGATTTTAGAATGATTAGCATGTTACTAGCATGTTGTTAGCATGTTTCTAGTGTGATTAGCATGTTGCTAGTATGATTCTAATATGATTCGCATGTTTTGTTATTTAGTCATAAGTATGAGAATACATAATGATAAAATTAAGTCTAAATTATGAGATACTAAGTCATAAATATGAGAAGTATTTTTCTGTCTATATTTATTATAATTCTGAGATAAAACAGTCAGAATTAGTTTGTAAGATATAAAGTCATAATTGTGAGATTAAAAGTTGAATTTATGAGATAGTAAGTCATAATTATGAAATAAAAGGTCAAAATTACAACACAGTTATAATTATGATATAAAAGTCACAAATATGAGAAGTCATAATTATGCAAAATCTAATAAACTAGTTCATAATTATGAGATAAAAAGTCAAAAGTATGATGAAAAGTTATAATTATGACAAAGTCACAAATATGAGAATACATGATGAAAGGCTAAATTATTAAATTACACTAAATCATAAATAGGAAATAAGTCTTTTTTTTCTTTTTATATATATTTATAAAAAAATCATTAATGTACATTTCTTCATAGAAAAAAAATGTGGAGGGTGTGCCTTAAATTGAAATATCATGATTTTGGGTTGTTTTAGATAATTTTAGTGCTTTTAATGGATTTTAGAATGATTTTTACTCACCATATCCTGCACATTTACATGTATTATTTATTTAAATCAAAATCTTTGGTGGATTGGATTTCTTTATTTATTTCTTTATATATTTATTTACATAATTTTTTGCTTTCTCTAAAATGTTCCCTTGACATTCCATGTTGGATTAAGAATTTTTTTCTTTTTTTTTTTTTTTCTCATAATATCTGTCCAATTAAATATTTTAGAGCTTGGCACCTATGCTCACATAAATTATATTGTATTTTATTTTAAAGGAAAAAATTGTTGAGGGGTTAAATGAGTATTTGAATGCTTGTTTTGTCTTATAATTGATTTGAGTGATGGAGCAGCAGTGCTGTAGATCTGATGTGTGAGTCTGTGAGTGTGATGATCTCTGTTCAGGATTATTCATGTGTTTCTCTGCTGTTCATTGTTGTTTTCTGTTCATTTCTCTGTTTAAACACCTGCTCTGCTGTCTGTCTGTCTCTCTCTCTCTGTCCATCCGTCCGTCCGTCCGTCCGTCTCTCTCTCTCTGGCTCTCGTGGTCTTTTGCCAAAGTAATTACACACTATGAGGTAAATGACGCTTTCACACTCTCATTCTGCCGTATCCAGATGGATGAAGCTGCTGTCTGTCTGTCTGTGTGTGTGTGTTTGTGTGAATCTCATATGTGGTGTGTGTTGCTCTCTGTGGGGTCTGACGCTCACTCTACAGGTGGCAAATCATTATGCAGACCTGTCTGTCTGTCTGTCTGTCTGTTCGTCGTCAGTCTCTGTCTGTCTGTCAGACGGTGAGTGATCAGTCAAGCACAAAGCAGTCGGATCTTCTCAGAGAACGTCACTTTACAGTTCCACACACACACACACACACACACACACACACACACACACAGATGCTGTGACCGTAAAAAGCTGTCAGTCACAGACGACATGAACAGAATAAAACACAAGCTGTCTGCCGGTCTGTCTTTGTCTGTTCATGTGTTTATTTATTTGTTTCACATATCAGTGTTAGTTTTTAGTATTTACAATTTGTATTATTTATTTATTTATTTATTTATTTGATTGTTGATTCATTGATTCATTTAATTCATTCAATTCTATTTATTTATTTAATCCTTTTAAATGTACAAATTTTTAATTAGTCTTTTTAACTTTTTTTGTAGTATAATTTTTTTTTCATTAATTTCAGAAGCAGCACTGCATGAGCAATGGCATATATTTTAATTCGTTTTTAACTTTGTTCCATGAAAACATTTTTATTTCAGTGGAAGTTTTTTAATTTTGTTGTGTTTCTGACATTTTTATTCTTTTTTTTTCTATTTAGCTTTTTATTTTAATTTTAAAATAATTTTAAATAATTTAATTTAAATAATTAATGAATTCATTTATTTTAATTTAATTTATTTAAATGTATTTTTACATTTTATTTTAATTTAAACAGATTATTGGAGTACATTTTTAGTCTGTTTACTTAAAAATTTCACATTTATTTCAATGCATCACTTGTTATTTCTTTTGTAATTGTTTCCAGGTAAATCATACATTTACTTTAATTTTTTCATATAATATTTGTATTTTATTTCAACTTTGTTCCCTGAAAACATTTTTATTTCAGTTGTTTTAGTAACTTTGTTGTGTTTCTATCATTTATATTTGTTTTTTAAAATTCTATTTAGCTTTTTATTTTAATTTTAAAATAATTTTAAATTATTTAATTTAAATAATTAATGTATTAATTTATTTTATTTTAATTTAATTTATTTTTAATTTCTATTTAAACAAATTATTGAGGTACATTTTTAGTCTGTTTACTTAAAAATTTCACATTTATTTCAATGCATCACTTGTTATTTCTTTTGTAATTGTTTCCAGGTAAATCATGCATTTATTTAAAATTTTTCATATAATATTTGTAATTTATTTCAACTTTGTTTCCTGAAAATGTTTTTATTTTAGTTGAAGTTTTAGTAATTTTGTTATGTGTTTTTGACATTTTTATTAGTTTTTTTTTTTAATTCAATTTAGCTTTTTAATTTTAATTTTAAAATAATTTTAATTTAAATAATTCATGTATTCATTCATTTATTTTAATTTAATTTATTTTGACATTTTATTTTAAGTTAAACACAACTGGAGTACATTTTTAGTCTGTTTACTAAAAGAATTCACATTTATTTCAATGCATCACTTGTTATTTCTTTTGTAATTGTTTCCAGGTAAATCATACATTTATTTTAAATTTTTCATATAATATTTGTCATTTATTTTTTGTTCCCTGAAAACGTTTTTATTTTAGTTGAAGTTTTAGTAATTTTATGTGTTTCTGTCATTTGTATTAGTTTTTTTTTAAATTCTAATAAAAATTAATTTCAATTACCAAAAACATTTTTTAAATAATTTTCTTATGTAGTACTTATTTCAGTTTCGCAGTAAAATATATATATATATATATATATATATATATATATATATATTGCATTACGTTTTCAGTCTTTCTAATTCAAAATGTCACGTTAAATTCAATGTTTCTTGCTGTTTCTTTTGTAATCATTAATTATTATTTATCTGACTGAAAGTAGGTTCTACATAAATTCGACACGTCAATTCAATTTCCAATTTTCAATATTTTTTTAACCTTTATTTTATCTAATATTTATATATTGTTTATTTTCAACTTTATTACAATTATTTCATTTTTTATATTTGATGTTTGAACTAACAATAATAACATTGCTCTATCTATATTTTTATCTCTGTTGTTTACATGTAAACAATAAGCTCCGCCCCTAAACTCTCCCTATTGGCTGAGTCAGTATTTCTTCTCAAAGTTTTACATGAATGCGTCCAGTAATGTAATGAAGTACCTCATGTTACATTCAAGCAACTGACATGATCACTATGTGTGTCTCACAGGATCGAACCCATGACCTGCGTGTCGCTAGCGCTATTGATCCAGCAGACGATAAAGATCTCTGCTCACTTTCAGCAGGTTAGTAGCTGTGGATCTCGGTTTTCTGGGCGTTTGCTCTGAGCGTTTAGCCGGACGGGTGTTTATCTGAGCCAATCGGTGTCTGACAACAGCAGCAACACGGAATGAGTGTGTATGTTTGTGTGTGTGTGTTTGATTTTGGAACAGAGGCTTGTTTCTGCAGCTTCAACACGAGTGTTTGGCCTCCATGTTGTTCAGCGGATGATTAGAATTGCAAATCACACACAGCGGGTCCGGCAAACACGCGTTCTCTCGCTCAGAGCGGACACATCCGGGCGCGAGGCCAATACGGCTCCACGCGCTTCATGTTGGGAGGTGAAGTGTGTCGCTGCTTTCTGAGCGTCTCAGTAACAGGTGAATGATGATGATGAGTCTCTGAACATTTATGAATCAGATCACCAAATAGCAGTCTAAACACAAGCTGTGAGTGTGTAAATGCACGCAGGTCGATGATCTTCTCTCATTGAAACATTTAGTATTAATCATCATCATAATTTGACTGAAAAATGAGATGAATTTCTCAGTATTTGTTTTGCATGAGTTTGTCAGTGGCTTATTCTAAAACTATTATTGGTCAGTATATGTCTTCATATACTTTATTATTTACACTTAATTAATTTAAAAATTTGTAAAAACTTTTTTATACTTTATTTTATTTTATATTATATTATATTATATTATATTATATTATTTATTTATTTATTTATTTATTTATTTATTTATTTATTTATTTTCAAATTGTGATTCAGGTTGTTCTATCTCAACTTAAAGATTACAGATGGTAAAAATTTGTTTTTAATTAGCCCTTTTTTTTTTTTTTTTTTTTTTTTCTACTTGTTTTCTAGTAAATATAGCTAACAATTCAGAAAAGGATTTTACTTGAGAAGCAAAAAATGAGTTCTTGATGTTTTTATTTAGCCTTTTTTTGTCATTTTTTTATGGTAAAAATATCTAAAAATACTGAAAAGGATCATTTTACTTGCGAAGCAAAAACGATTTTTTAAAATGTTTTTAATTACTCTTTTTAAAGTCATTTTTTACAGTAAAAATACTGAAAAATAATCAATTTACTCACGAAGCAAAAACAATTTTTAAAAATGCTTTTAATTAGTCTTTTAAGTATTTGTTTTTTACAGTAAAAATATCTAAAAATACTGGAAAAGGATAAATTAACTCATTAAGCAAAAACTTATTTCTTAATATGTTTTTAATGAGTCTTTTTAAGTCATTTTTATTACAGTAAAAATAAAAAAAAAATACTGAAAAAGGATCAATTTAAAGCAAAGATTATTTTTTAATATCCTTTTATTTAGTCTTTTAAAAGTCATTTTTACAGTAAAAATACTGAAAAAGGATCAATTTACTCACAACTTTTAAAAATGTTTTAATTAGTCTTTTAAATAATTATGTAAAAATACTGAAAAAGAATAAATTTACTTGCAAAGCAAAAAATATATTTTTTAATGTTTTTAATTAGTCTTTTTAAAATCAATTTTACAGTAAAAATATCTAAAAATACTGAAAAAGGATCAGTTAACTCATGAAGCAGACAATTTTTTCTTAATATGTTTTTAATGAGTCTTTTTTAGTCATGTTTTTACAGTAAAAATATCTAAAAATAGTGAAAAAGGATCAATTTACTCACAAAGTGAAAAAATTTTTTAAAATATTTTTAAATAGTCTTTTAAGTCATGTTTTTACAGTAAAAATATCTAAAAATACTGAAACAGGATCAATTTACTTGCAAAGCAAAAATGATTTTTTTTGTTTTTAATTAGTCTTCTAAGTCATTTTTTACAGTAAAAATATCAAAAAAGGATGAATTTACTCGCAAAGCATGTTTTAATGTTTCCATTAAAAATGTCTAAAAATGCTGAAAAAAGATTAATTTGAGAACCAAAAAAAAAAAAAAGATTTCTTAATGAGTTTTTAGTCTTTTTTGTTTTCCAGTAAAAATGGCCAAAAATACTTTTAAAAAAGATATGCTTACTTAAGCAAAAAATCTTTTTAATGAGTAATTTTTTAGTAATTTGTTACTGTAAAAATATGTAAAAATACTGAAAATAAAAAATAAAAATAAATAAATAAATCAAAAAATCAAAAAATTTCTTCTTTACATGTTTTTAATTAGTCTTTATTTCCAGTAAATGAAAAACTTGTAATGCTGAAAAAAGATCAATTAATTTGATAATCAAATAAATAAATGAACATAAAAAATAAATAAAAGATTTCTAAATTATTTTTGTATTTTTTTTATTAATTAATTAATATATAATATGAATATATATATATATATACACACACACACATTTTTTTTTACATTTGTTTTTACTTGTTTTCCAGTCAAAATGCTAAAAAATGAGATACATTTACTTGAGAAACAGAAAATGACGTAAGTTTTTCATTAATAAATTAATATATAAATAATAATAATAATGATAATAATAATTCAACTTTGTTGTTTATTTCCAGATGTTTGATGTGAACATGTAATGTAAAGTCACTGAAATGAAATGAAATGAAATGAAATGAAATGAACTGTCTGCAATGTCAGTATGAATATAAATGCTTCTCTCTGGTGATTGTGTGTCTCTCGTCTGCTGTGAATGTGTTTCTGTGTCTCTTCACACTCGTTTGACTCTGTTTATCTGTCTCTTCACACACGGCTTTCTGTTTCTTTTAGCATCTTTCTCTCTCTCTCTTTGTTTTCTCTCTCCACGACAGAACCTCATTCATTCTTATTCTCTCTCTTACGTGTTTCTTTCTCTCCTTCATTTACTTTCTGGGTCGCAGTTTTACTCCTAAATGTGATTTCAGAGCCCAAGTTGAAATGTCCCAGAGAAACACATAAACCGTTTAAAGAGAGAGAAGCTAACTGCGAGCGGCTGCTTTATTCACAGTATGGACGTTAGTCAGGCTCCACAGCGCATTTACACTCCCGACCGGCTGGGTTTATGCGGTTAGTTCTCCACAACTAGTTCTTAACCGCAAAAATAAAGTTCTCATGGGTCACAGAAGTCAAACAATGCAAGTAATGGGAATAATTAAAATATTTTATTGTTTTTGAAAAAAGTCTCTTCTGCTCACCAAGGCTGCATTTATTTGATGAAAAATAGAGAAATATTATTACAATTTCAAATATCTGTTTTCTATGTGAATATCTGTTAAAATATAATTTGTTTCTGTGATCAAAGCTGAATTTCCAGCATCATTACTCCAGTCTTGAGTGTCACATGGTTCAGAAATCATTCTAACATCCTGATATGCTGCTCAAGAAACATTTCTGATGATTCCGAAAATAAAGTCTAAATATTCAGAGAATAAAGTCTTATTACTTCTAGAATAAAGTCGAAATATTACGAGAGTAAAGTCGAAATACTAAGAGAGTAAAGTCAGAATACTACGAGAATAAAGACGAAATACTACGAGAATAAAGACATAATACTACAAGAGTAAAGTCGGAATACTACGAGAATAAAGTTGAAATACTACGAGAGTAAAGTCGAAATATTATGAGAGTAAAGTCGAAATACGGGAGTAAAGTAGAAATATTACAAGAATAAAGTCGAAATACTACGAGAATAAAGACGTAATACTACGAGAATAAAGACGTAATACTACGAGAATAAAGACGTAATACTACAAGAGTAAAGTCGGAATACTACGAGAATAAAGTCGAAATACTACGAGAGTAAAGTTGAAACACGAGAGTAAAGTCGAAATATTACAAGAATAAAGACGAAATACTACGAGAATAAAGACGTAATACTACAAGAGTAAAGTCGGAATACTACGAGAATAAAGTTGAAATACTACGAGAGTAAAGTTGAAATATTATGAGAGTAAAGTCGAAATACTACAAGAATAAAGACGTAATACTACGAGAGTAAAGTCGGAATACTACGAGAATAAAGTTGAAATACTACGAGAGTAAAGTTGAAATATTATGAGAGTAAAGTCGAAATACAAGAGTAAAGTCGAAATATTACAAGAATAAAGATGTAATACTACGAGAGTAAAGTTGAAATACGAGAGTAAAGTCGAAATATTACAAGAATAAAGACGAAATACTACGAGAATAAAGACGTAATACTGCGAGAGTAAAGTCGGAATACTACGAGAATAAAGTTGAAATATTACGAGAATAAAGTCGAAATATTATGAGAGTAAAGTCGAAATACGAGAGTAAAGTCGAAATATTACAAGAATAAAGACGTAATACTACGAGAGTAAAGTCGGAATACTATGAGAATAAAGTAAAAAAACTACGAGAGTACAGTTGTAGAAAACAGCTATTTGAAATTCTACAAATATTTCACAATTTTCTTTTTTTTAATTGGGAATCTCTGAGTTCAGTCACACAGGTACATCCAGACGCTCATGACTGAGGTTTAATCGTTATTACACGTGTTCAGTGTCTGTGAGACTGATGAATTGATCAGGTAATGAAGAGGCGGATCAATTACAGTTTAGTTTATCGGCGTGGAAATGTCTGTATATTCGTGTTCCTGCAGTGACAAGTGAACAAGTTTCGACTGACCGCCAGAGCCTGTTTCCCATTTGGGGTCACTGTAGGGGTCTGATACACACACACACACACACACACACACACACGCACACACACACACACACACACTCACACAATAGATCTGTTCTCTGCATGAGGTTCAACAGGGTAAATTATTCTCTCTGCCCTTCTTCCATCATGCTGAAATTACCCCTCCAGCCCCCGCTGATACCCCACAACACACACACACACACACACACACACACACACACACACACACTCATACACTCATCCTAATGTACACACTGGTTTACAAGCAGCCCAATGCCACCTTATCTTTAATTAACACACACTCACACTCTCAAAGATGTGGACCATTTTTAGGAAATGTTGCTGTTTGTGCCGGGAAATTTCTAGTTATTTTGTATTTTATCATTTCATTTTAAAAAGGTTATGGATTAAACTTTGAAGAAATCATATTTTCCCTCCTCATGCAGAGTCACAAACACTGAGAGACCGACACAGGAGCACACATGTCCCTAAAATTCACAAGTTTATCATATGTATTAAAACTCCCTTTAAAAAAAAAAAAAAAATTAAAGAACAGTATTTATTTATTTATTTATTTGTTTGTTTGTTTACATGGTATTTTATACCTTTAGTTAATTTAACCTTGTTTTTTTACATTAATTTAATATTTTATTTATGTTATTTATTTATTTTATACTTTATACTTAAAATATAAAATTAATGTAAAAATTTATTTTATATTTTATTTACCGTAATATTTTGATCGTTTTCTTTTTTTTATCTATTATATACCTTATTTAATATTTAGCTTATTTTATTTAACATGTAATTTTATATTTTATTTTGTTTAGCATGCTATACTTATTTATATATTAATTTAACATTTTATTGCATGTTATTTACTTATTTATTTTATACTTTATACTTAAAATATGAAACAAATAAAATGTATTTAATAATTTAAAAATTTGTTTTATTTATTTTAATATTTTGTTTTCTTTAACGTGTTATCTATTTTATACTTTATTTAATATTTTGTTTATTTAACATGCTATTTATTTATTCTTACATAAATAAATAAATACGTTTATAATTTTTTATTTTAATATTTTGTTTGTTTTATTTAACTTAATTTATTTGTGTATTTTATATTTCATTTATTTTAATGTTTTTTTTTATTATTTATGTAATGTTTTTATTTATTCATCCATTAATTCAATTCAAATTATGTTTAATTTATGCTATTTTGAGTCATACCTGTTAAATTTGAGTCATACCCCCCTTTTTTTTTTTTTTTTTTTTTACTTGAGAAGCAACACTGCATTTCATTAGTTTCAAATTTTCTATTTGAAAAGTCTTAATATCTTATGCCACGTTGCATCTTTTGTCAAGGCTTTTTAGGTATTTTACTGGAAAACAAGTCAAACGGACTAATTAAAAACAAAAATGCTAATTAAGAAAAGTTTTTTTTTTGCAGCACTGTTAATTAAATTTGTAGTAAGTGACACACACACAAGCAAATCCCAGTATTCGTGACCAGGTATTGAAACAAACGCAGGCTGTGTTCGTCCTCCCACCTATAAACATAAGATATGAAGGAGCATAACGATGAAACATGGACGCGGCGTCTCGGCATCTGCTGATCGTCTCTAGAGAGAGAAATAAACTCAATCACAAGCTGCTCCTACAGCAGCACTTTAAAATTGATTTAATATTTATTTACTGTAAGAGCAGCCGGATCCTTTGATTTACTCTCAACTTTCATCGCGGCTCTGTGATGTGTAGAATTTAATCAAACTCTGAATGAGAGACAGAGACAGACAGAGAGAGAGATTCTGCCATCGCTTCAGTCAGATGGACGGATCGAGAGACAAAAAGAAAAAGACATTCATGTCAGTAAAGCTCATGAATCTGACACAGTATCTCACAGTATCTGCATCTCACACTGCAGATGAATACGGATGTGACTCCTGTTCTCACACTGATTCATGTTCACACACACTGCACTTATTTACACCAGAGACAAACAACCCGATTCACTCCTGAACGAATGAGCCGCAAAAGGACATTTCTGTCTTTATATTCCATACTTTAGTGCTTTTCCTGGAATATACAAGCTTACATTTTTGGTGAATGAAGAAATGGATCAACATTTATTTATAAATATATATTTAATATTAATTAATAATTCATTTAATTTAACATTTCCTTTTCTTAAAAATAAATAAATAAATAAATATGTATTATAATAGTGTGTGTATATAAATTATTCAGCAAAAGTATTTGAAATCATAACATTGTTTGCACAATATTTATTTACTTATCAATATATCAGAAATATTTGTTTATTTATTATAATAAGTGTGTGACATAATCATTCGTACAAGTTATTTATTTTTTCATATTTTAATATTCATATATAATTATTTTAGTTCATTAAATGTTAATTAAATGTAAACAAAGTATATTCAACTTTAATTAAATTAGCAGAAATATATAAATAAAATGTATACACCAGCTAAAATATGTGACATCATTATTTGTACAATATTCACTATTTATGAATATTTGTTTGTTTATTTATTTATTTATTTATTTGTGTATTTGTGTATTGTAATACTGTGTATATATAAATTATTTAACAAAAGTATTTGAAATTAATTGTACAATGTTTATTTATAAATATATATATTCAATATTAATTAATAATTCATTCAATTTAACATTTACTTTTCTGTAAAACAAACAAAAATAAATAAATAAAAATATTTATTTGTATAATAGTGTATATAAATTATTCAACAAAAGTATTTGAAATTATAAATTGTACAATATTTATTTATAAATATATATTTTATATTAATTTATAACATTTTTAAATATATTTAATATTCATATAGAATTAATTAATATAATTACATGTAAGCAAAGTATAATCAAATTTAATTAAATTAGCAAAAATATATAAATAAAAATTATAAACCAACAAAAATATTTGACATCATTATTTGTACAATATTCACTATGTATGAATATATATATATATATATTTATTTATTTATTTATTTATTCATTTATTTATTTATTTGTGTAATGTAATAGTGTATGTAAATTATTCAACAAAAGTATTTGAAATCATAAATTGTTTATTTATAAATATATATTTAATATTAATTTATCATTCAATTTATATTTAATTTATATAATTAAATAATAATACTTTTAATTGTTTGAACAATATGTATTTATTTATAAATATATAAAAGTTTTTTTTATGAAATGTATTTAATATTAATATTAATATATAATAATATTATAATTAATTTAATTCATATAATTAAATGTAAAAAAACTATATTAAAATGTATTAAATTAGCAAAAATATATAAATGAAAATGATAAATATTTGACATCATTATTTGTACAGAATTCATTATGTATGAATATATATATTTTCTTATATATATATATTTAATTAATTTATTTGTGTATTGTAATAGTGTGTGTATATACATTATTTAACAAAAGTATTTGAAATCATAAATTGTACAATGTTTATTTATAAATATATATTTAATATTAATTTATAAATCATTTAATTTATATTTAGTGTATATAATTAAATAACATTGTTTCCACAATATTTATTTACTTATCAATATATCAGAAATATTTTTTTATTATAATAAGTGTGTGACATAATCATTCGTACAAGTTATTTTTTTTAATATTCATATATAATTATTTTAGTTCATATAATTAAATGTAAACAATGTATATTAAAATTTAATTAAATTAGGAAAAATATAACAATAAAAATTATAAACCAGCAAAAATATTTGTAAAATATTAAAATATTAATTATAATATATAATTATATATATATATATAATTAATTAAATTAATATATATCTTATATATAAAATAAAATAAATTACATAAAAATAGAAATATAAAAAATAGAAACATAAAAAAGCAAAAATATTTGAAATCATTATTTGTACAATATTTATTTAGTTCATGTTAGGAAATATTAGTCTGCATTCACATGAACTGGGAAACTGCAAATATTGTATTTGTTCATATCATATTGTGAAGTTGTAATCTTGAAAGCCGTTGTTCAGTGATGAGCATCAGAACACAAATCGAACTCTTGATCAGTGATGACGACTGGTTAAACTCACCGATACTCGACCTTTAACCCGTCCGTCTCTCTCTGTCTGTATGTATATGTTCGGTTTTCATTCTCTCCTCCAGAGTTTGTAATTATCACGGCTAATTAACACCCACTTCCAAACACAAATAACCTTCAGACGCTTCATTCTTCCTCCATCTCTCTCTCTGTCCTTCGGAGCCGCTGTGAGTGTTTGCTCTCATTTCTACACTGAACTTCAGTTCTTCTGTTGTTTCTGTGATTTTCTCATCTTTATTTCATCACAGCTCTGCTCATTCACTGCTGTAATGTTTGTTCTGGATTCAAACTGGATGCGTTCACACAGTTGTCAATCCAGTTTGAAGTAACCCGTCTGTGTTCAGACACAATTCTGTTATGAAAAACAGTAAAAAAACACATTTAATAGCTGAAATGTCCAAATCAAATGTCTTGTGCTGTATGAATAGAACCACAGTTGTTTTGTACACATTTAAAAAACTCCAGTCAGCCTTCATGTGATTTATTGTATTCTTTAAAGTGTTTATACTGACATTACATTTAATTAGATTTATGTATTTAGCAGACACTTGTATCCGAAATGACCTATGTGAAAAACTATGATTATACTGTGTTGTTAAACAGCGAGACAAAACTGTTTGAGAATTTAAAACTACAAAAAACATTAAAATAAGTAATTGTAATGAAAACAGTCAACATAAAATACTTACTAAAATGAATACCAAACATGTCAAATAAAAATAAATAATAAAATAACCTAATAATAACCTAAGAGTTAAATCCTAAATATGTACAAATCTAAATGAATTAAATAAATAAATAAAATAAAAACACTTACTAAAAATTTGTTAAATCCTAAAAATTAGAACTAAAATACTTTTTCAAATAAAAATGATCAAAATTAATCATTTACTAAAAATTAAATCCTAAAAATAAATAAATAAAAAATAATTAAAACAATTAAAACACTTAGTAAAAAGGAATCGAGTCCTAAACATCTCAAATTAGAATAAACAAAAATTAAAAACAATCAAAATAAAACACTTACAAAAAATTCATTTAATCCCAAACATCTAAAAATTAAAATAAAAACTAATTAAAAACAATTAAAACACTTAGTAAAAACTAATCAAATTCTAAACATCTCAAATTAAAATAAATAAATAAATAAAATAATTAAAAACAATCAAAATAAAAAGCTTAAATCCTAAAAATGTCCAACTAAAATAATTGTTCAAATAAAAATGATCAAATTAACCTTTACTAAAAATTAAATTAAACATTTACTAA
This sequence comes from Cirrhinus mrigala, assembly GCA_036247105.1. Taxonomy (NCBI): domain Eukaryota; kingdom Metazoa; phylum Chordata; class Actinopteri; order Cypriniformes; family Cyprinidae; genus Cirrhinus; species Cirrhinus mrigala. The sequence goes on from CM070021.1 coordinate 35,218,188, forward strand.
AAATTAAATCCAAACATGTTAAAATTAAAATAAAAACTAATTTGAAACAATTAAAACACTCAGTAAAAAGCAATCAAATCCTAAACATCTCAAATTAAAATAAATAAAAACAATTTAAATAAAAACCTTAAAAATTAATTAAATCCTAAACATCTCAAATTAGATAAAAAAAAATTGAAAGCAATTGAAATAAAACACTTACTAAAAATTAATTAAATCCTAAACATCTCGAATTAGAATTAAAAAAAAAAAAAAAATGATCAAAATAAAACCCTTACAAAAACTTAATTTAATCCCAAACATCTCAAATAATAAATAAATAAATAAAAACACTTACTAAAAAAATAAACCCAAACATGTAAAAATGTAAATAAATAAAAATAAAATAAAATAAAATAAAATAAAATAAAATAAAATAATAGTACTACATACTGTATCTGGTCTTTTATGTTCTCAAAACTTTAGCAAGAAAACATCACACATACATTATTCATTCCTTCCCTTTTTTTCTGAAATGTTTTAGTTGGATGTTCACGTAACGTTTAAAAGTTGCTACTTGTTTCAGAACATTCAAAAGTAACATTTTTAAAAGTAACATCTCATAGTGTTTGCAAAATGAAACAACGTAACGTTCCCTTAACATTCAAATTACGAAAAATGTTTAAAACATTAATAAAACGTTCCTAGAACATAATTTTGTTAGTCTAACTATGAACAGCCAAAAATGAGTAACCAGAATTAGTTCTTTCGATTTCAGTTGTTTTTATTGAATAGTTGAGTCAGTTTGCCTGCATTATCAACTCATGAATATTAATGAGCGTCAGGAGTCTCGCACACCCGATTCGCTGAAAGGCAAACTTTCGCTATATCGGTTTAAGTATGGACACATCTGTTCGTCAGAAGCTTAAAATTGTGGTTTTATGTGGCCGGCTACAATTTATGATCTTTGCACTGTGGCTAAACATAATGGAAAATGAAAATATAATGATTATTTCCCAAAAAGCGCCTCCCTCCCGGTTGAGCACACTGCTGCACACACACACACACACACACACACACACACACACACACACACACACACATGCGGGTTATTGTAGTGGCTTTTATATCTGATGGCTGTGTTCAGTGTTAATGGCCTCTCATTATGACGGAGTGATTTGAGAGGGAAGCGAGTGAAGTTTAGAGGAATATCCGCAGCTTTAATGGCCGCTACAGTAAATATGTTGATGGCGTCTCTCTCTGTCTCTGATTACAGTAAGGAACACGATGGCGCTCTTTGTCATTTATTTGTGGGCTCTGAACGCCGTGAGTTATTTACTCCATCTGCTCGCCGCGCCGCAAACTAATGTTTCTCCGTCTGACGGTCAACTAGTTCACCGATCAGTCAGGCTGATAGTTATTCTCCTTCTCTGTGGAAATCACAGATTGTTCCTGGTGAAAATGAGCTCTGGTCTCTGATCGTGACGTGGATTTGAAGGCCCGTTTTAGAACTATAGATCTAGTTTTCAGCAGATCTGAATGAAGTGAGGTCTGTGGCTCATTTTTTTTTTTTGACAAACATTCTTGTCAGCCAGACAAAACCCTTTGATGTAAAATATATTTAGCCCTGGGATTTCATTTATATTAAATCTCTTAATTTTAGGCTATAAAATATTTTAGCTTTTTTTTTAGTAATTGGTTTTACTTTATTATTTTATTTTTAAAATGTTTATATTTTTTATTGAAGTAACTTTTAGCAAAATCTAAATAAAATCGTATTTTTATTTTTTTTATTATATATTTTAATTTATTACTTAATTTATAGTGTTTTATTTTGATCATTTTTATTCTACAATTATTTTGTATTTTACATTTTTATGATTGCATTTATTTTTAGTAAGTGTTTTATTTGTTGTTTTAATTTTTAATGATTTTTTAAATTTACATTTTTAGAATTGAATCCGTATTTAGTGTTTTTTACTGTATTATTTTTATTTTTTAATTATATATTTTAATTTTACATTTTTATTATTTAGTATGTGTTTTTAGTAAGTATTCTAAAATGATTCTTATATTTTATTTTCGTTTTATGTTTTACATTTTTATGATTGAATTTATTTTTAGTAAGTGTTTTATTTCAGTTGTTTCAATTTTTAATGATTTTTTTTTAATTTACATTTTTAGAATTGAATCCATATTTAGTGTTTTTACTGTATTATTTTTATATTTTAATTTTACATTTTTATTATTTATTATTTAGTATGTGTTTTTAGTAAGTATTCTAAAATGATTCTTATATTTTATTTTCGTTTTATGTTTTACATTTTTATGATTGCATTTATTTTTAGTAAGTGTTTCATTTCAGTTGTTTGAATTTTTATTTATTATTTATTTTTTATAATTGAATTCATATTTAGTGTTTTATTTTGATTGTATCTTTTTTTATATTAAAATTATTTAATTTGTTTTATTTATTATTTATTTTTATTTTACATTTCTATGATTGCATTTATTTTTAGTAAGTGTTTTAGTTTCATTGTTTTTTATTTTCAAATTATTTATTTGAATTTTTTATGATTTTATACATTTACTATATTTTTGTTTTGTTTTTATTTTCATTTTAAATTTTTATGATTTCATTCATTTTGAGGAAGCTTTATTGTTGTATTTTATTTTATTTTAATTGACTTTTTTTAAATACATTTTTTAAAGATCAACAGCATATAGTGTTTTATTTCGATTATTTTTTTTACATTTGTATGATTTTAATTAATTTTAGTAAGTTATGATTGAATTAACTTTAGTAGGTTCTATCAGTTGTATTTTTAAATTATTTTTATTTTATATTTTTATAATTTCATTCATTTTTAGTAAGTGTTTTATTTTAGTAGTTTTTTTTTTGTTTTAAAATGATTTATTTTGATAATTGACATTTTTATGTTTTATATGTATATTGTGTTCTATTTCAGTGTTCTATTTCAGTTGTTTCCATTTTTAATTATTTATTTTAAATTTACATTTTTATGAAAGTAATATTTAATGTTTTATTTTGGTTGTATAATTTTTTATTTTTTAAATTGTTATTTCTTTACATTTTTATTATTGAATTAATTTTAGTAGGTTCTAGTAGTTTTATTTTTAAATTATTTATTTTCATTTTACATTTTTATGATTGCATTCATTTTTAGTGTTTTATTTTAATTGTTTATGATTTTATTTATTAAAATTTTAAATTAGTATGATTATATACAAATATTATAATTTGTATGATTATATTATATTATACATTTTTACTATATTTTTTATTTGAAAACAACATATTGCTGTTAAAACTCATTTCTTGTTATATACCACATTCTATTTGTTAAAAAAAAAAAGAAAGGAGGAGCAAGTTCATATAATCCTCCAATCACAGCATGATATGCAAATAAACGGCTGCCCACTCCAAATTACTCCATTAGTTATATCTGAGAAGGAATTTTGAGAATCAAACTTGTTGATGGATGTTCACATATGTTGTGTGTGTGTGTGTGTGTGTGTGTGACTCAATCACACGCACTAGTTCACAGGTTTCTGATGTGCTTTTAATTAAGATTCATTAGAATAGATATTTCTCATTAGAGCAGAGTCCCTACAGACCTCCATGATGAACCTGTCAGTCAAAGCAGCTCCGGGTTCACAGAAACAAACTCTGTGTCTGTGTGTCTCTTCACAGTCGGCTGGACGGCGAGGAGCAAAATCACTATAGAGCAGCTTCTCAATGAGCCTCAAATCTGCTGTTTCACCCTCAAATGCGACGCTAAACTTGTGTGATATAAAGTTTCCTTTCTGGTCAAATGTCCTGTTAATTATAGAAAATGCGTCACATTATGAGAGTAAAATGGCTTGTAAACGCCGTTTCACTTTAATGGTTCAAAATTACATTTGAACTCAGAGTCACAGACCTCAATCATGAGTCCTGTTTCAGCAGTACAGACACATTTCGTTAAGGCTTAGTTGTTGGGAACTCAGAGGTGACAAACTAAAAATATTTAATTAAAACTTTGTGTTTTGTTTGGATTTTTTATTTATTTTTTTATTTATTTTTTATTATTATTGTAATTTTACATTTTTAGGATTTATTGATTTGGATTTATTAAGGATGTACGTTTTAATTGTTTTATTTATTTTAGGTTAACACTATTATGATTGAATTAGCTTTAGTAAGAGCTTAACTTTAAATTTTGATTTAAAATCATATGTTTTTATTTAACATTTTTATGGTTTAATTAATTTTGAAGTGCTTTATTTTTATTTTATTTATTTTTAAATAATTAATTTGAATTTTAATATTTTTGTAATTGTAATAAACAAAAAGTTGTTTATTTTTATTTTATATTTTTAGGATTTGTTTGACTTTTTTTTAAATTTATTTTATTTAAAGTATTTATTTTAATTTTACATTTTTATGATTACATTTTTAGTAAGTGTATTCTTTTGATAGTTTCTATTTTAAAATGGTTTATTTAAATTTAGCATCTTTAGGATTTATTTCATTTTTAGTAAGTTTTTTTTACTTTAAGTATTTATTTTAATTTTACATTTTTATGATTGAATTTTTAGTACATGTTATTTTGATTGTTTCTATTTTAAAATGGCTTATTTTAATTTAGTATTTATTTTAATTTAATATTTTTATGATTTTATTTTTAGTAAGCATTTTCGTTTGATTGTTTCCATTTTAAAATGGTTTATTTTAATTTAGCATTTTTAGGATTTATTTCATTTTTATTGAGTTTTTTTTATTTATTTTATTTGAAATATTTATTTTAATTTTACATTTTTATGACTGAATTTTTAGTAAGCATTTTTGTTTGATTGTTTAAATTTCAAAATGGTTTATTTTAATTTAGCATTTTTAGGATTTATTTCATTTTTATTGAGTTTTTTATTTTATTTTTTATTTTATTTTAAGTATTTATTTTAATTGTACATTTTTTGGATTGAATTTTTTGTAAGTGTTATTTTGATCGTTTCTATTTTAAAATGGCTTATTTTAATTTAATATTTTTAATATTTTATTTTTAGTAAGCATTTTCGTTTGATTGTTTCCATTTTAAAATGGTTTATTTTAATTTAGCATTTTTAGGATTTATTTCATTTTTAGTATGTTTTTTTATTTATTTTATTTGAAATATTTATTTTAATTTTACATTTTTATGATTGAATTTTTAGTAAGCATTTTCTTTTGATTGTTTAAATTTTAAAATGGTTTATTTTAATTTAGCATTTTTAGGATTTATTACATTTTTAGTATGTTTTTTATTTAATTTATTTGAAGTATTTATTTTAATTTTACATTTTTATGATTGAATTTTTAGTAAGTGTTTTCTTTTGATGGTTTCTGTTTTAAAATGGTTTATTTTAATTTAGCATTTTTAGGATTTATTTAATTTTTAAGTGTTTTTTATATTTAATTAGATTTTACATTTTTAAAATATATTTCATTTTTATTAATTGTTTTTTTAGGTTTTATTCTTTTTATTTTATATTTTTAGTATTTATTTCGTTTTTTAAATGTTTTTATGTATTTTTTTTTTTGAAGTGTTTATTTTAATTTTACATTTTTAAATTAAAAAAATATTCATTTCCATTGTTCCATTTTGATTATTTAATACATTTGTAGTGTTTTATGTTGTTTTACGGTTTAGTGTTTTGATTTAAAAAAAAAAACTTTTTTAATTTTGCTTTTTTAAATCATTTTTTAGTAATTATTTTAATTTGTATTATTTCTATTTTAAGACCATTTAATTTTACAGTCTTTCAATCTTTTCAAAAAAGCCTGTGAAGGCGACTCAGATTTGATGTTTTACCCTCAAAAGTGATGAGAACAAAGTTTTCTCATCAAATGTCCTGTTAAATGTAGAAAACGCATCACGTTATGAGAGTAAAATGGCTTGTAAACGCCGTTTCACTTTAATGGTTTGAAATTACGTTTAAACTAAGTGTCACAGACCCGAATGGCGAGTCATGTAGTTTCCTGTTTCGACAGCAGAGAGACATTTAATTAAAGGTTAATTAATGGGAAGTCGGAGGTGGTGAATTTACACTTTTAGCTTTATTAACAGAGAGAGAAGAAAAGCAAAGGCACAAAGGCGGCGTGTGACGCGCGTGACGTTGAGTTAGAGAAGCTCAAACACGAGCGGCGCCGATGGAGGAAAGCAGCGTGCGAGTTTTCAGAGAGTTTCACAGTCTGACGAATAATTACATTAAGCACGAAAGCGAAACAATCACGGCTCTCCAGAGACAAATTAAACTCCCACTGCTTCGGTCTGCAGTTTTACTCACTCCAGACTTCAGTTTCTCGAGCTCCGCTTGACTTGATCCCGAAACCTCTTCAGCATTTACATCAGAGACGACTTCAGACGCATTTCTGACGTTCATCTGTTTTGATTCTCTTTTTAAGGAAGCTGCTGGTTGTGATTATGAAGCAACAACCTCAAGTTCACACTAATGAACTGTTATCTATGTACACTGAAAAAAATATTTTCAGTAAATTTCACAAATAATTTATGAAAACTTATTTCCAATGGAAAAAAAAAAGCGAACTTGTTTTAAAATTCTTTTTTTATTTTTAATTCTGATACAAATATAATTCTGTTTATATCTCACAATTCAGATTTTTTTTTCTTCAGAAGTCTGAGTTTATATCTTACAATTTTGGGGAAAAAAAAAGTCTGAATTGTGAGACAAACAGCCCTTTATTATTATTATTATTATTATTATTATTATTATTTTATACTGTGGCGGTAACATGTTGACAAATTTTGATGTATTCAAGAATATTTAATAATATTTTAGTATCGTTGAGATGCTATTATAGCTTTCGTTAATATTTTAAATTAGATTTTATTTTTATACTGTTTTCATTTTAGTTTTAAATAATGTTTTAGTGATTTTCTTTTATTTTAAAAATATACAATTAATTTTGCATTTTTATGATTGAACTTTTAGTAAGTGTTTTCTTTTGATTGTTTAAAACGTCTCGGTTACGTATGGTAACCCTCGTTCCCTGATGGAGGGAACGGAGACGTTGTGTCGAGTAGTGTACGACACTAGGGGTCGCTCTTGAGAGCCCAAACACCTCTGACAGTTTTGAGAAAGGCCAATGAAAATTGGGTGTGCAGATTTGCATAGCTGGCCACGCCCCGGGCGGCCGGGTATAAAAGGGCAGCGTGTGCATCTGCTCACTCGTTCTGATTCTGAGGAGCCGAGCGTCTCAGCTCCCTCAGAGGCGGACCAGAGATGTGGCATGGGAGACACAACGTCTCCGTTCCCTCCATCAGGGAACGAGGGTTACCATACGTAACCGAGACGTTCCCTATCTGTCGTACACTCCGAGTTGTGTCGAGTAGTGTACGACACTAGGGGTCCCCGTAAAAACACGCCACATGTCTGACCGCGTCACGAGGGACAAGAGCAGAAGTAACAAGGCAACGTGTAACGTAAGTGCAGCTCACCTCCTCTGTGACCATCCAACGTCCAAGGACTGACCTGTTACAGCAGAGTCCTGCAGCCGGGCCTTCCTCAAGGGCGGCTGAGTGCCTTGAGATCGTTGGGAAAATGCCTACTCCCGAAGAAAAGACATTATGAAGTTCACGACCTGCCCAACAGGGGGGGTTCAGAGTAACATCGTTAGACATGGGACCTGAGGTGGGTCTCACACCCGGGAAGACAGCCAAACTCAGATCCTAGAGAACCTGTTCTCAGGGGAAACACCGTATCATAAGAGTAAAGGTGGAAATACCCATATGGGGCCGCATAAGGGGCCACTACATATGGGACATAATCCAATCAAAAAGGATATTCATACCTTGTGAAGGGATTCCATAGCGAGAACTCCGTCATGCGCAGAAGTGCCAAGATGGAGAAGGCGTCCAGGGTTCGCATCAGGAAACCTACTGAAACTCAGAAGCGTAATCACCATTAGGGGAAGCGCTTTGTGCAAGCTCTACACCAACCAGTGTGCTGAGTCAAGAGTTAGCAACCAAGACTCTAGCTGACACCGGTTCTGTGCGCAAATTATAAAATCTGGCAAAAGTGTTAGGTGTAGCCCAACCCGCAGCTCTACAGATGTCTGTTAATGAGGCCCCATTCGCCAGGGCTGCCGAGGCGGCGATGCCCCTGGTTGAGTGGGCTCTTACCTCCAGAGGGCAGGGTAGGCCTCTGACCAGGTAGGCCGTACGGATCGCATTTACCAGCCAATGGGAGATCCTCTGTTTGGAGACAGCCTTCCCCTTCTGCTGTCCTCCGTAACAGACAAAGAGCTGTTCTGAACGTCTGAAGGGCTGCGTTCGTTCCATGTAGATGCGCAGGGCACGGACTGGGCATAACATGATCAGGTTGGGGTCATCTTCCTGGGAAGAGAAAGCTTGCAAGGTCACAACCTGATCTCTGAAAGGAGTGGTAGGGACCTTGGGCACATATCCAGGCCGGGGTCTCAGGACAACGTGAGAATATGCTGGTCCGAATTCCAGGCACGAACTGTTCACGGAGAGGGCTTGGAGGTCTCCCACTCTTTTGATGGAAGTGAGCGCAGTCAAAAGAGCCGTCTTGAAGGAGAGAGCATCGAGTTTGACTGACTGAAGGGGCTCGAAAGGATCTTGCTGTAAACCTTGGAGAACCACAGCAAGATCCCAAGAGGGGATGAGATGCGGCCGAGGAGGGTTCAGCCTCCGGGCTCCTCTAAGAAACCTTGTTATCAAATCGTGTTTCCCCACCGACCTGCCCCCCACCAAGTCATGGTTAGCCGATATAGCTGCGACATGAACCTTGAGTGTTGAGGCAGATAGGTGCCTGTCCAGGCCTTCTTGAAGGAAGGATAACACTGATTTGATGCCACAGCTCCGTGGGTCCTTCCCGTGAGAAGAACACCAGTTCACAAAGATGCGCCATCTCAGGTCATACAGCCGTCTGGTGGAGGGGGCTCTTGCCTGTAGAAGTGTGTTTACCACTGAAGGTGAAAGGTCTCTGAAGTCCTCCTGGTCGCGTCCAGGGACCAAAGGTGGAGGTTCCAAAGATCGGGGCGCGGGTGCCAAATTGTGCCCTTCCCCTGAGAAAGGAGGTCCTTCCTCAGAGGAATGCGCCAGGGAGGAGCTGATGCCAGGAGCACCAGATCCGAGAACCAGGTTCTGTTGGGCCAGAAGGGGGCCACCAAGAGAATCTGTTCCTCGTCCTCCCTGACTTTGCACAGGGTTTGTGCGATGAGGCTCACCGGGGGAAAAGCATACTTGAGTCGGTCCCTTGGCCAACTGTGTGCCAGTGCGTCTATCCCGAGGGGGGCCTCGGTCAGACCGTACCACAGCTGGCAGTGGGTGGATTCCGGTGAGGCAAAGAGGTCCACTTGTGCCTGGCCGAATCGATCCCAAATCAGCTGGACCGACTGAGGGTGGAGTCTCCACTCGCTTCCGAGCGAAACCTGTCGCGACAGGGAATCGGCCACACGATTGGCTTCGCCCGGAATGTGAGTGGCTCGTAGAGACTTGAGTCTGTGTTGACTCCAGAGCAGCAGGTGGCGGGCTAGTTGTGACATGCGAAAGGAGCGTACACCGCCCTGGTGGTTGATGTAGGCCACAGTCGCAGTGTTGTCGGTCCTGACCAACACGTGCTTGCCCCGAATCATAGGATGGAACCTCCTCAGGGCCAGGAGCACTGCCAACAACTCCAGACAATTTATGTGCCAAAACAGTCGGGGGCCTGTCCAGACCCCGGAAGCTGCCTGCCCGTTGCAGGTGGCACCCCAGCCTGTCTTGGAAGCATCTGTGGTGACAATGATGCGTCTGGACACCTGTTCCAGGGGAACTCCTGACCGTAGGAACATAATGTCTGTCCAAGGGCTGAGTGTCTGGCGACACGATGGTGTGATGTTCACCCGGAATGTACCTCGACGCCACGCCCACCTGGGGACTCGAGTATGAAGCCAGTGCTGCAGCGGTCTCATGTGCATCAGACCCAGCGGCGTGACCGCGGCTGAGGATGCCATGTGCCCTAGGAGCCTCTGAACCTGTTTTAGGGGGACCGCTGACCTGTATCTGAGTGTTGCCGCACACCTCAGAACTGACTGTGCACGCTCCGGGGAGAGACGTGCAGACATACTGACCGAGTCCAGCTCTACACCGAGAAAAGAGATCCTCTGTGCCGGGGAGAGTTTGCTCTTTTCCCAGTTGACCTGAAGCCCCAACCGAGCCAGATGGTTGAGAACCATGTCCCTGTGTGCGCAAACCAAATCCCACGAGTGAGCTAGAATTAGCCAGTCGTCGAGATAATTGAGAATGCGTATGCCCATTACCCTGAGGGGGGCAAGGGCGGCCTCCGCTACCTTCGTAAAGACCCGGGGCGACAGGGAGAGGCCGAAGGGGAGAACCTTGTACTGATATGCCCGTCCTTCGAAGGCAAACCGCAGAAACGGTCTGTGTCTTGGGAGGATTGAGACATGAAAGTACGCGTCCTTCAGGTCTATGGCCACAAACCAATCTTGAAGTCTGACACACGTGAGGATGTGCTTGAGGGTTAACATCTTGAACGGGAGCTTGAGCAGGGCCCGATTCAAGACCCTCAGATCCAAGATTGGTCTGAGACCGCCACCTTTCTTGGGTACAATGAAGTAGGGGCTGTAGAACCCTTTCTTCATCTCGGCTGAGGGGACAGCTTCTATCGCACCCTTCGCCAGAAGGACTACGATTTCTGCTCGAAGAACCGTGGTGTTGGGGCCCTGAACCGACGTAGTGAGAACACCACGGAACTTGGGTGGACGCCGCGCAAACTGGATGGCGTAGCCGAGCCGAATTGTCCTGAGGAGCCAGCGGGAAGGATTGGGGAGATTTAGCCAATCCGAAAAATTCTCCGCTAGGGGTCTCAGAGGAACTAGATTCGGTGTACCATGGGTGGGAATACCTTCGCTGAGAAAACAGCGCGTGGCCGGGGGTGAGAAGCCCCGAACCACACTGGCCGTTTTGCCCAGGGAGACCAACTTGTGAGAGCTGTGCAGATGATCCGCCCGAGAGGGGAGATCGTCTGAACGAGCTCGTTGTTTCAGAGCATACGGGGGTACAGGTGTCGTGCGGCCGTATGCTTCTGATAATGGAAACAGCATCCGACCGTCGAGTAGAGGGTCGGAGGTGCTGTAAGTTGCGCCCAGAGAAGAAGGAAATTGCTCTTTTATTGACCATGTGGTAGCCGTCTGCCGTGCGGCAGACAGCCGGATAGAAGCCGAATCCAGCGCTCGTCCCCTCGTCGAGTGCGGATCCGGACAGGTCAGATGATCCTCCTTCCCTGGGCTGCCCGTCTCAGGAACGCTTTGAAGCCTGACGTGGGTTCTTAGTGACCTGAGGACGGGCTGGCGGTGCCACCTTCCTACGAGAACTGGACCGAAGGGAGGGTCTGGCTGCAGGACCGGCAGGTTGCGGGGCCTGAGTCATCCTCGTAGGAGGCCTTCCCCGGCGGGGAGCAGACGGAGGTTGCTGCGTCGGCTGAGCTGAGCCCGCGCTCGCTGCACGCCGAGGCAGGATGTGTTTGATGGCCTCCGTCTGCTGTTTCGCCGTGGAGAACTGCTGGGCAAATTCTTCCACGGCCTCGCCGAAGAGACCAGCCTGGGAAATGGGAGCGTCAAGAAAGCGTGCTTTCTCGGCATCTCGCATCTCGGCCAGGTTTAGCCATAGGTGGCGCTCCTGGACCACCATGGTGGACATCGCCCTCCCCAGAGCCTGCGCTGTAACCTTCGTGGCTCGTAGAGCGTAGTCGGTCGCAGAGCGCAGCTCGTGTAACAGCTCTGGGTCAGGAACACCCTCGTGCAGGTCTTTGAGAACCTTAGCCTGATAGACCTGCAATATCGCCATAGCGTGTAAGGCGGAGGCAGCTTGCCCAGAGGCCGCATAAGCCTTCGCTACAAGCGTAGACGAAAACTTACAAGCCCTGGACGGGAGTCTCGGGGGGCCCCTCCAGGAGGCGGCGTTTTGCGGGCACAAGTGCATCGCAATCGCTCTCTCCACCTGGGGGACCTCCGTATACCCCCTCGCTGGACCGCCATCGAGGGTGGTGAGGGACGGGGAGTTAGCGTGCCGTGAACGAGCCGACAGAGGGGCTTTCCACGACTTCGTCAACTCCTCATGCACTTCCGGGAAAAACGGGACCGGGGAGGAACGTGGCCTTGAGTCACGCCCACCCAGGAACCAGTCATCCAGCCTTGAAGGCTCAGGGCTGGGCGGGGGAACCCACACAACCCCAATCTCCTTGGCTGCCCGTTTTAGTGCGGCGGCCATTTCGGCGTCCGCCACAGACTGGGACTCTCCCGCCGAAGCGGCAAGTTCAGCCGTGACGTCAGCCTCTGACGGCTCTCCCTCCGATGCTACAGACTCCACCTTTCCCTCAGCAGGAGCCCCGAACAAAAGATCCAGCCCATACTGAGACGAGCTTTCAAAATCGTCCTGAGACTCGATCGGCGGGCACACAGGGTGAACGGTTTGCGAGGACGTACCCGGCAAAACATCGTCCCCCTGCCGCTCTTGTTCAACGCACATCGCTGCGGCCTCGTACCCGGAAGTAGAAGGACCGGAGCGGGAAGCAGTTGAATGGCGCCGCGGCTTCTTCGAAAAGAACGCGGCCCGAGAGCGGAGCGTGCCCAAGGGCATGTCCTCGCAGTACTGACAGTCCCCATTAACGAACGCTGCTTCAGCATGCTCACGCCCCAAGCACTGAACACAGCGATCGTGCCGATCGTTAGGGGAAAGGTAGAAACCGCAACCAGTTGGACACGGACGGAAAGGCATAGTGAAACACACAATCCGCCCGTGGAGCTCTTTTAGAGAAAATTTGCTCGATTAGAGGAAAATCTTCTCCCGAAGATCGCCGTCGACGCACCCAGGGGAACTCTCACAACACGAGCCGTGTCAGAGAGGGAGAGACCGCTGTCTGTGCCGTAGATCCAACGACGAGAGAGGTGAATGTTGCCGCTTCTCACACAGAGACGCTGCATTCGGCTCCGAAGAACAGAACGAGTGAGCAGATGCACACGCTGCCCTTTTATACCCGGCCGCCCGGGGCGTGGCCAGCTATGCAAATCTGCACACCCAATTTTCATTGGCCTTTCTCAAAACTGTCAGAGGTGTTTGGGCTCTCAAGAGCGACCCCTAGTGTCGTACACTACTCGACACAACTCGGAGTGTACGACAGATAGGGAAC